>JAECUM010003884.1:0-98693 GCA_016617855.1 Megalonaias nervosa | reverse complement strand
ATACAAGGTCTTTTTTAAATAGCCAGTATAACTAGTGAGGAAACCAGGGGAATTTTTTTTCTTTAAAATTCTAACCCTATGCAAAATACGAAACTGTAGAGCGCCACCTTAAAACAAATATAAAAATATATGCAATTATTTGTCTCATTTTCATATTATGTATGATGTTCTGAATAAAATGGTACCTTAACATTGATTTTATGCATGAAAATAAGCTAATTATGCTTATTTTGCTCTTGCTTACATAATTTGCCATGAGGCATGTTTGTGTGAGTAGTGACCTTAATTATGTGGAAATTAGAAGTCTTAGAATATAGGAATAAAGTCAACTTAAATTTAAAACTGTTGCATTAAGTATAAGAAATATATAGTGAGAATGTTTCTTTTCATTTATTTGCAATGAAATTAAAAAATAAATGATGACAAAGCAAATTTGCTTTCTTCCATATTAAACAATAAGCTGATATTTTACCCTTTGACCTTTGACCTTTATGAACCTCACCTGTTCTATCCCTTTTCAAACTGCAAAATTTATTGTTGACATCTCAGGAATAATTATGGCTAGTTTCATGTTCCTGTCTTTCATCATACCACTGGTTGCTATGTTGACAAAATGCAATGCACATTTTTAAAATAGCTCACTTTTTATCATAAGGTGGTGGTGGGGGGTTGTACCTGTTCGAGACTCTGACACTAATAAATACTGTTCTGAGGGGGGAAATACAGGAGAATTATTCAGAAGGACTGTTTTGATGCTTGCGAATTAAATATTTCAGCCATACAATCAAAATTAAATGATACAATAATAATACCTATGTACTCTTTAAGGGGGCGCTCACCACTTATTATGTACTTTTGAGGGAATGACAGATGTAAGGTGAAGTTGTTTGCATTTAAAACATGCACAGTGGAGAGAATGTTGGCATACCTTTATGCTACTTTGATGTAATGTGACTGACATTTCTTTGGATATTGTACTTTTGGAAATTGTAAATGATCTTAAGCACACTGCTAACTAAAATGACTGCTCCCTTGTGCTACAAAAATCAGCCTGAATTTGTCTAAAGTACACTATCCTTAGCAGCTATTAAAATATGGAAAATGAATTTTGCCAGACTAGACAATACCAGTTTCTGAAAGTGCAATGAATGAATTAACAAATATATAAAATGTAAAAAAGTTATTGGCTCTTTTTTTTACAATTTACCTCTGAAGTTCAGGAAGTGAAAATGACCAAGTGGAGCTAGTACTTTTTTGAAAGGTGCACATCTGAAGTAAGGCCAAGCTGTATAATCTATAACCCATATTACACCCATCATCATACACCAAAATAAAGGGAATTAAAGGTTCTTTGAACAATACCTAAGATATACAAGGTCTTTTTTAAATAGCCAGTATAACTAGTGAGGATACCGGGGGGAATTCTTTTTCTTTAAGATTCTAACCTATGCAAAATACGAAACTGTAGAGTGCCACCTTTGTGCCCTGGTTTCGGAAATAAGGGAGACAAGTATCTATCAGCAGTATGAGAAGAATATTTGATTTATGTCCCTTGACAGATTTGGCATTTTGGCTTATAGTTTAGAATAATATATGCTTTATAAATCCATTACTGGAAGCTGTTGCATTCCTTAAAATATAGGTAAAGCTCTTTTTTACCCCATTTTGTTGACTGGACAGAAAACTATTTTGCATTAGTTTTGTTCCAGTGTGAATTTTGCCTGCTAGTTATTCCACTATTAATTTGCAATGACATGCCACTTGCCCTTTTACATTAGCAAAGAGTTTCCTCAGTTACAGTATTTACTGCAGGGCCATCTGTGTATTCCCAATATCCTTCTAGTTCTCTATTAATTGTGGATTCTATGTTCTGCATTTTTCTGAAATAGAGCATGCAATTCTTTGCCATGTAGACTTGGTTTCTTTCATTTTCATCAATTATTTGAAAGAGAAATAGTCAAAAAAGTTATTATACCATAAAAATGGTACATTCTTCTGTGTTTAATATTTGAGGAATTAATTCTCTTTTAACTATTGACCTTAGACCATATTTGATTATTCTGTCTGTATATTGTTTATTAGCAGCTATTCAAACCTTTCAGTTGCTTAATCCATACTGTCCACAAATCTGTCACATGACATTCATGGTTTCACTCATTTTGTTGACTGGTTAGTTGATGGTTCTGCTAAATGATTTGCACTCATTATAACACAGTGTTGACCTTTGATGAAGTAAATGAAATTAGTATGACGTGATCAAAGTCAGCAAATGCAGTCAAAACAAAATAATGATGGAACTTTGACTTTAGTAAAATTCCACAATTAAAAACTGCTCCATTGAGGAGTACCTTATTACTGTTGGTATGATCACATAACTTAGAATGCTCAGAAGTATCAGTGCACCTTGGATTAAGTTATCAATGGATTTCAGCCCAGTTTTATGATCAGTTTATACTGATGAAATATTGACAGTGTTATCTTGAAGATTTAAGCAGACCCTTACAACTTCCTGTTAGTGCCACTGATCCTCCTATACCTTCATAGCCCTACTTCATCTTAACTGACATTGCAGTTGTTATGTCTTCATTCCTTAATCATCACAAGAATGACTTTTCTAGGGTAATTTAGCCAATATTTAAGATAAATATATGTACAGTATTGGCTTTTTCAGCTCTGAAGGTCTACCACAGTGGTTCCAAACGTTTTTTGCCTGCAACCCTGAAAATGAGTTTTTCATAGTCTCACAACCCCATTTCCACATTTTGATAAGTTTTACCACCCTCAAAAACTTCCTGCTGACCCTCCAAAATGTCTTCACAATCCTGATATGGGTCACAACCTGGGGGATGGGAACCACTGGTCTACCATATTCAGACATGCCAACCATTATGCTTTTGGTATAATCATTATACCTTTTTCAACAAATTATGTTTTACACTAGACTGTATATGGATTATGCTTTTTGGTACATTAAAAAAAATAATAAAAATAAAGCAATAAATGGTTGTTTTTGTCATTTTTATTATCATCTCTCTAATTAATTCCATCATGTAAATTTGAGAATATTCTTAAAAAGATGACTGCTTTGTAAAAATAGCATCAGAATACTTTCCTTATTTGCTATTTATATCAACTGTATATGACCCATTTCCATGAAAACAGATGGGTTTCTTCAAATGCGAACTTTGCCAAACAGATTCATTTTTTGGATAAGCTAGTTAGTTAGTGAACTAGTCTATACTTTTAAAGAATATGGCACCAGATGTTAAATGAAACGCTTTACAGTGATAGTTTTTGATGTTATATGATGGAAAATGTTAGAGCTGATGGATCTTTTCAAATTTCAAAACATGTCAAGTCAGAAATAAGGACAAATCTACACCACTTTACAAACTTTATAAGAAGAATATGAGAGTAATGTGATTCAGCATGCTGAGCACTTGAACATGATCATTGTAGAATTCCAGTTCACTATCATTCAACGAAAGTTACATGTGTAGACTAGTTGAAGTGGGTGTTGAATATAAATAATTTTTCAGTATGTTTTGTGTTTGTATTCTGGTTCTAATCCATATTGATTTTGCCCTTTCTGACAAGAATTTTGACCAACTGCAAAACCAGGTTGGTAATAAAATTATATCTTTTTCATATGTGCTGTAATTCTGGCATGTAATATATAGATTACGCTTTTCACATCCAAATTACGCATTTTTTGCCACTTATAATAGCAATAATTACTCGTATACCTTTTGGGGTTTGGCATGTATGCATATTCAGTACTTAATGCATATTCGTTTATTTAGATGACCAGACAGTTACCACTGTACCTTTATACATGTTTGGGGGGGAGGGTACTGCTGGGCTTTTCAGCTTTCTGTGTCAACATTTACAGGAGTTATAACCGTCTTCTTAACATTGTCTGTCTGTCTGTCTTTATTCACTTACTAGAGTAAGTCATTGCTAAAGTCTTTTTGATTAATATCAGTTTTGAAGGTTTTTGCTTTCCAGTAAAATCAAAAGT
Organism: Megalonaias nervosa; assembly: GCA_016617855.1. Lineage (NCBI taxonomy): Eukaryota > Metazoa > Mollusca > Bivalvia > Unionida > Unionidae > Megalonaias > Megalonaias nervosa. The sequence continues at coordinate 94,672 of JAECUM010003884.1, read as the reverse complement.
TTAAAAGGAGTTTTCTTGTATTGATATTAATTTGAATGAAATTTCCAGCAGTCTACATCAACACAGCTCTCCTGGCCATAAAGTTAAGTGATGTTATGGTCTGGTGTGGTCATGTACACATTGTACATCTATCAACAATTGTTGATATTACTCTTGAAGGTATATTTCTAATGTGATTTTAATCAGTCTTTGAATATGGACTTTTATCATCAAGATCTCAGATTGGTATTTCTTCAGAAAGCCATATTTCTGATTTGATTTTGGTCAAACTTGGATTGTAGGCTTATATGATTTGGTCAAACTTGGATTGTAGGCTTGTATGATTTGGTCAGACTTGAATTATAGGCTTGTATGATTTGGTCAAACTTGGATTATAGGTTTGTATGATTTGGTCAAACTTGGATTTGGTCAAACTTGGATTATAGGCTTGTATGATTTGGTCAAACTTGGATTATAGGCTTGTATGATGTGGTCAAACTTGGATTATAGGCTTGTATGATGTGGTCAAGCTTGGATTATAGGCTTGTATGATGTGGTAAAACTTGGATTATAGGCTTGTATGATTTGGTCAAACTTGGATTATAGGCTTGTAATATCAAGATGTCACAAAAATTTAGTAATGATCAAAGTACACATATAAAGTCTTGCATCTGTTTGTCTGGACTTGTTACCACTCTCTAAATTGTGTCTTAGATCCAGATTTGATTAAATTCCATAATTACATGTAGACTTAAATCATCAAGCTCTCAGAAGAATACGATGAGCAAAATCCATGCATATTAATGAGATGATGATGTGGTATTAGATTCACTAAGCATGTGAATACTTTACAGACTATTTCATATCAAATGTTTTATTTACACATTGTAAATCGGCCTATAGCATGAAGTGATGCAGAGTCCTGTTATAAGTGTGGTCTGTGCATATTGATGAGGTGATCTATGAACTTGTCTTCCTTCTTGTATACTTTCTTCTACTCTCTTCCAGTAGTTACATAAATACTGAGATTGAAAATTTGACATGCATTAGGTTATTTTTTAAAATTTTTGTTATAAGATTGATTGATTATTGAGTATTGTCTCGCAGCTCTGACAGAACTGGGTGTGAGTTTTGTGGAAACAGTTCTGATTTCACTCCCAGAGAAGGGAGATGGGGAGGAGCTGACTCTAGATATTATTAAGCCGTACTGGGAAGTACTGCAGGGGCTTGTCCAGAAAGAGCAAGTCCTGTCCCTTGGAATCTCTGACCTGGATAAAGGGATGCTAGAACAGCTGTATCAGTGGGCACAGGTAAGGTGTTTGTCAGCATGTGTTTGCAAGCAGTACATACATGACACGATGTTGGGGTATGGACAGAGTTAATCATTAGAGACCATATCCTGTTCATGCATTCTTATAATTTACCATCATCAGAATCTTAGGTTAATATGATAAAAAAAAACAAACAATAGTAATATATATTTTCAGCATGTGTCTGATGTTAATACTTCTTGTTGAATGCCATGAGTACTCACTTATAAGTCAAGTCCAACTGAAGATGCCATAGACCCTGACCTGCTATCGCACAGTGTGCCAACAGAGCACATTTCCTGTCTAAGGGACAGGTTTTGGTTTCTTATGGTCATAGACCCAAAGAGCTTATGGGATTGTGTTTTGTCTGTAGTCCAGAGCAGGGCCTGTCTTGGTTTTTTTTCCTGATTACTCCTAACCAGCTGCATAGGCCCATTTCAGTTGGTGCATTGTGTGGTACCGATTTGGGTCTGTACAGTTTTGCCGTTGGACTTATAAGCAGGTATATATGATATGCACAAAAAATGCCATCATACCCTGCATGGACCATGTCTGTGCATGTATGTACATGTGTGTTTGTGTTGCAGAGTGTTTCTGTGTATTTGTGGAGAATGAAATGCATCAATATGATATAAAAATATTTAATTTTAAATACATATGAGTTTGGTTCATTGAAATTAACAGAGACATTTATCTTAGGAAGCCATGCAGCAGTGGAAACAGTAATGGTCTTTGTGATGTTCTTGTTTGATATATTCTTCATAACTTCTTGCTACCATTCTAAGTTGATTAATTTTGCATTGAAGTATATATTCATTATTTTCCCATACTAAAATGCAAATATGGTTACATTGTAACTCAGCTTCTGCACATACCATTGCTAGTATGTGGTGTGGAGACAGCTTTCATTTAAAGACAACATGGCATCTAGAGATGCTGAAGGCAGTTTAATCAAATCATGATATTTGAGGTTTAAGGGTAGTTTTCACTTTGGTGCAAATGTTGGTGGTATAGAAGCCAGTGTGGATGGGTTGGTGGATTTCTGCTTGTTGCTTGTCTTTGTTTAAGTTTTGCTGACATTGTAAGTATTGGTAGAACTGAGAGGACAGTGTGTTGATTGATTATGGCAGAGCTGTTCGCTGAAAATCATAAGCACAATGAACAGTATGGATCCAGATTTATTCATGCCTAATGTCCTTGACAGATCACTACCATCACCTGAAATCATATGTACCATGAACAGTACAGACCAGATCTGTCCTAGCCTAATGTCCTTAACAGATCACATATATATACTATGAACAGTACAGACCCAAATCTGTCCCAGTCTAATGTGCATGACAGATCACTATAAATACTCTTCACCTAAAATCATATCTTTTGAGAAGTACAGACCCAGGTCTGTCTTAACCTAATGTGCTTGACAGATCACACATGTACCATGAACAGTACAGTCACAGATCTGTCCTAGCCTAATGTGCTTGACAGATCACACATGTACCATGAACAGTACAGACCCAGATCTGTCCTAACCTAATGTCCTTAACAGATCACATATATACTATGAACAGTACAGACCCAGATCTGTCCCAGTCTAATGTGCTTGACAGATCACTATAAATACTCTTCACCTAAAATCATATATATTTTGAAAAGTACAGACCCAGGTCTGTCTTAACCTAATGTGCTTGACAGATCACACATGTACCATGAACAGTACAGTCCCAGATCCGTTCTAACCTAATGTCCTTAACAGATCACATATATACCATGAACAGTACAAACCCAGATTTGTCCCAGTCTAATGTGCTTGACAGATCACTATAAATACTCTTCACCTAAAATCATATATATTTTGAAAAGTACAGACCCAGGTCTGTCTTAACCTAATGTGCTTGACAGATCACACATGTACCATGAACAGTACAGTCCCAGATCCGTTCTAACCTAATGTCCTTAACAGATCACATATATACCATGAACAGTACAAACCCAGATTTGTCCCAGTCTAATGTGCTTGACAGATCACTATAAATACTCTTCACCTAAAATCATATATATTTTGAAAAGTACAGACCCAGGTCTGTCTTAACCTAATGTGCTTGACAGATCACACATGTACCATGAACAGTACAGTCCCAGATCTGTCCTAACCTAATGTGCTTGACAGGTCACTACCAACACTCTTCACCAGAAATCTTAAGTACAGTGAACAGTACAGATCCAGGTTTGTCTTAACCTAATGTGCTTGACTGATCACTATAAACACTCTTCACTTAAAATGATATATACTTTGATCAGTACAAATCTGTTCTAGTATAATGTCCATTACAGATCTCTACCAACACTCCTCACCAAAGTAAACTGAACACTATAGAGTCTGATCTGCCCAAACATATTGTGCTGACAGTTAACTGTTCACCTAAAATGATAAGTGTAATGAACAGCACAAACCCATATCTATTCCACAGATTTCTGGCAGATCATGATGTAAATAGATGACTTGAAATTGTAAGCACAATGAACAGTACAGACTCATATCTGCCCGAGCCTAATCAGCTGATCATGGTGTATGCTGAGATTGAATAGTGTAGGCCCTGATCTGCCATAGAGTTATGTTATGGCTGATCTGAATCTATCCTATCCACAGTTGGGCATGTGTTACATACAATTAATTATTATTTTTCTGTTGCAGGTAAAACCGGTTATTGACCACGTAAACTTGGAGTCATGCTGTGTCATTCCAAAAGATCTGGGGGAGTTTGCCAAACAACATGATATCCAGCTTCTTACACATAATGATGCAAAAAGTATGAATATTATTTCTTTATTTTATCGTTGTTACAAAAAATAAGTTTCGCAGATTTTTTTAAACAACTATTTTTTGCATTGCCTATAAAGGTTATTCCTTTTAAATCTACCTCTGGGATGATGCCCCTTAATGTGTTAAGGGTACCACCAATAGAAACATTTTAAATTATTTAGAATAAAAAAACATAGAAGACACCCCTTCAGTGGTAAATTGTGTTTGTCCTCCATATTTATATTTACACGGAATAAGAATAATTTCAATATTTTTCTCCATTTATATGATGTTTCATATTTGTTTTTTAAGGTGATATCACAGCTGTAATATAACCTTATATCATGACTAATAACATCACGAAGATAGAGACTTCTCAATCAATTCATTTCACAGTTTGATTTTACGTTTTATTTTATAAAATCATGTCAAATAAGTTGTTGGTTCTCAGACATCTGGCCTCACAGTTGGTAAGGGCCAGACTCAAAACTTCAGGAGTCCATTACATTGAACACTTCTGTTTGGAAATGATGTCTGTAATGTCAGAAGCATGTAGACGTAGGAAAACTTGTTCTTTTCTTAAAGATGTTTTGGCTTTAGTGACTGGGGCATAAATTTTATTCATGTCAGATAAGGCCACCATTACTGAAATAGAAAAACTCTAAATAAACTGTTTCTCAAAACCACTGAAGAGAATTTTACTAGATTTCTGAATTTTTCATAAATGATGCCAGTCATCCATTAAATATGGTCACTATTACAGACTTTGTCCAAAGTTGACAAAAGAGTACATCACATAAAAGGCTTTAAAATTTGCAAGTAATTCTGATCCACCATGGCTGCTATTACTAAAAAGAAAAACATTTGAATAATTCTGTCTTAGAAAGCTGCTCAGAGCAAAATTTGATCAATTTTGACAAAAGCATTGTGGTATAAAGCCATTCAATATTGGACAGATTATGCTAATATGCTGAAATGAGGTACAAAAAATGTAGTAAAATTTGAAAATTTGTTTTCGTAAGTTATGCGGTCAACAGCAATGAAAGAATTTCTGTGGAAAGTATGGTACTGAACTAGATTTTTTGGCCAGCTGCTTTTGCATTGGGCTGTTAGGCAGATGTTGATCAGGTGAGTTAACCACTTGGGCCGCTTGTTAAAATATATATTTTGTACACAAGGATAAAGAAATCCCAACAGTAAAGCAGCATTCTCAATATTTCACCTATTTTATTGATGATGCCCTTTTTATTTCAATAGATCATATATATGTTGTACAATCTGTGTAAAATAAATTCATTGGAGATTTAAATTTAAAAAATATGATTGGAAATGTTCTTAGTCTTCTTCTTTCACAGCCATAATGCCTGCACGGATTCTACAGGAAGTGATAGCAACTACCAGTACATATAAAGATGGTAGTCAGTGGGAGGCACACTGGGTTCTGCGATACTCAGTCCTTATCAAATGCCGCGGCATTATTCGAACAAAAGGATACATACTGAAAGCAATCCGAGATCTCAAAAAGAGGAAATAATGTTGTGAGATGACAGTCTATTGTTTATATTGGGAACAATTTTTATTGAAAGTATGATAAATTGATGTTTAATTAAAATATTATTTTGTATAACCTGTCTGTTTGGTAATCATGTGATCTGTCAGATGATTGTTTGCTGCAATGTCTGTGACTCCGACCTTAGAGCATATTTGCATGGTTGCAAGACTGTTTGATTTGAATTTGAAAGAAACTTATGCTTTCCTTGCTCAGTGTACAATCATAAAGCTCTGACAATGTAAATTCCTCACAATCAAACAACATGTACGATGAACATACTATTCATATATTTCATTCTATCTACATTTACCACCATTTTGTTAGTGTTTCATTTAGATAATAAAGATGCAGCTACTTTGTTGTCAATGTAGTAAAATGTTAATCATCCAGATGTTGGTTATGTAATGTTATTTGTTATTGAAGAATAACTGCAGAAGGCGTTCGATACTATTTATTAAATACAAGACACCAGTACAGTTAGGAAGGGGAGTAAAGACTGCCGTAAAAGTATTTTTCCCATGGAACATAAATCCTAGTGAATGTATAACATAAACCAGCTGTTGGTGTATATCAGTTCTAATCCAGTGTGGAATATCTGATTACTTTTACTGTCAAGTGATATCTCAAAGTGAATTAGATTAAGGCTTACACTACATCTCCCCTCCTGAGAAAGTTAACATTAAAACGAAACGTGATCTGATGGCCGCATTTCTAAACAAGCTACATCAGCTTCATTTTTACAAGTTCAGTCTCTCAGGTGGTTTTGACAATCTTCTTGAACATGTGAAATATCTGTTTTGACTGGTTGGCACTGCTGTTTTCATCTGAGTCAGTCAAAGTAGCAGGGTGTGAAATAGTCACTCTGAGAGGTTCCGATAGTGAGGTAGGCATGGGAATTAAATTTCTCCTGTTATGCCGTATCTGTCCCTCATCAGTTACTACCATGTATGAATGAGGTGTAGATGCCTCAGATTTAACAATGCCTGAAGAAAAATGATCTTTAATCCATACTTTATTCCCTACCTGAAGTTTTTTCATATTGTGGGTGCGATGTCGATGATCATAATTTCTCTTTTGAGTTTGCTTTTGATAGTTTTCCAATTTCTTCAGTTTCACTAAATCTGGCCATTTCGGTCATAAGTTTTTCTGTGTCATTGGCAAAGTAGTTTGTAATTTTCTTCCCATCAAAAATTCAACAGGGCTGTATCCATTCGGCATTGGGGTTGCGCGATATGTCAAAAGAGCTATGTCAGGATCGTTTGCTTTTTTAAGCATTCTTTTAATTGTTTGAACAGCTCTTTTGGCGAGACCATTGCTCTGTGGATATTTTGGACTACTTGTAATATGCCTGAATCCGTAATTTGTCACAGATTCTTTGAGTATTGTGGATGTGTATTGCGGACTATTATATGAAACTAATACTTCTGGCATACCGTGTCATGCAAAGATTGATTTGAGATGATTGACAATTGCATTTGAACCTGTGCCTTGCAATTTTGCTATTTCGATATATCGTGCCAAATAATTAGTCCCCAAGAGATATGTTTGACCATTCAGTTCAAACAAGTCTGAAGCGACTCTTTGCCAAGGTCAACTTGGAAATTCATTTGGTATCATTGGTTTAGTTTGATCTCTTGAGTTTTCGATACAATTTTGGCAAAACTTTACCAAGTGTTCTAGCTGAATGCTTAGTCCATTCCACCAAACTGACGTTTTGGCACGTTCTCGGCATTTAACTATGCCTTGGTGACCATCGTGAATGCTCTCTTAGGATTTCTTCTTGAAGTGATTCTGGTATGACCAGGCATGTACTTTCATTAAAAGACCATTTTGAATTGTAAATTCGCCTCTATCTGTCCAGTACGATTGAAGATTTCCCTCAATAGTGGATTTCTCTGGCCACCCCTTTTCACAGAATTGTACAAGTTGTTTGCAAATTGAATCATTTCAATATTCCGACTCTATTTGTTCAAGTCGAGTATTTGATGCGGGCCAATTACTAACTACGAAATCAACATAGGCATTAGTTTCAGCCTGAAATTCTCTGTCACTCTCGGAGTGATAACTTAAAAGTGCTCTGGATAGAGCATCAGCAGTTAATAGATTTTTGCCAGCAACATGAGCTGTACAAAAGTTGAATCTCATCAAATGCAATCTAAAGCATTGAATTCTAGGAGGTAAATCTCCCAAGATTTTTGTGCTCATTAGTGGTACTAATGGCTTATGGTCAGTTTCAAGTTTGAATTGTGACCCAATTAAATAGCTACTGAAGTGTTTACATGCCCAAGTGATTGCAAGGGCCTCTTTTTCTATTTGAGCATAGTGTTGCTCAGTTTCAGACATACCTCGCGATGTGAATGCCACCAGTCTTAGAGTGCTACCATGCTTCTGCCGTAGCACAGCACCTAGTCCAAATGAAGGTGCATCTGCAGATACAACTATTTCTCTATTTGGATCATAATGTGCTAAAGTTGATGAAGATATCATTTCTTGCTTGATATCTCTAAGAGCTTGTTCTTGATCTGGACCCCAAGTCCATGAGGTTTTACCTTTCAAAAGCTTATGTAATGGTTTTGATTTTTCTGCCAAATTTGGACTAAATTTGCCATGCTGATTTGCCATACTGAAAAATTGTCGTATCTCTGTTATGCATTTCGGTGTTTCCATTTCAGTTATAGCTTTGACTTTTTCCGGATCAGGTCGGCAACCATTTTTGTCAACAACATGCCCAAGAAACCTAATGAATCGTCTTGAAAATTCACACTTTTCAGTGTTTAGAGTGACGCTGGCCTTTTGAATTGATTTCATGACCATTTCTAGTCTTTCGTCATGCTGTTCCTGCGTTTCCCCCAGAACCAAGAACATTGTCCATATGACAGAGTGTTCCCCCATGTCGCTCCAGAGTTTGTGACATTCTTTTCTGAAAAAATTCAGGCGCGGAACTGATTCCGAATGGAAGGCGATTAAAATAAAACCTACCAAAAGGAGTAATGAAAGTTGTAAGGCGGCATGAATCTTCTGACAGGGTTTATCTGCCAAAAGCCTGAGTTTGCATCAAGTTTGGTGAAAAACTTTGCACCTGCTAGTTTGCAGGGGATCCTTCAACTGATGGTAGTGGGTGGTTCTCCCTTTTAACTGATTCATTCAGTTTAGTTAGATACACGCAAATTCTTACCGAACCATTTGGTTTCAGAACGACAACTATTGCCGTGCACCACTCAATGGGCTCATCTACTTTTGAAATAGCACCTATTTTTTCCATTCTATCCAATTCCTCTTGAAAACACAGCGACTAAGATATTAGCGTTCCGAACACGCGACCAAAAAGATGTGGTTTCAAATCCTGCCATGGGATCATTCCATGTCATTTAAATGACTTAAATGTGCTGATGTGCGAGAAAGAACCAAGGTAAAGTGAACCATTATTTAACTGAAAATATGCAAAGTATAGGGCATCGACATCGACTAGGTTTTGTTTATTTTCCATTTGAAACAACGTACATTGACATCAGGAAACATTCTGGTCATCTAAATGTTGCTTATCTAACAAATTAATTTTAGTTTGCTCGGTTCTGAATTTGGAATAACAAGTTCACAAGTTCAGATATGTATTAACTGCATATATGAATAATACACAAGCAGATTTTCTTTTGCCAAATTCAAAACCATATGATCAAAAGACTGCTGTTGAAATGTCTTTATATTTAAGAGAATTCTTCTATGATAATTAGAAAACGACTGTCAACATTATGGGTTTTTGGGTTCACAAATGATTTCGTATTATCAAAGACCTGGTCTTCATTGATATGCAATAAGACAAGCAATGCTGGAGGTCTTTCTTAGGACCTCACAATAAAGATCATGATGGCTCACACAATAGAAAACGAGTTTCTACAGCAACTTATTGATTCATTTAATCTTTATAAAGAAAATATTTTACTTGATTATATAATAGCTGGAAAACAAACATTATTATATATATTTATATATATATATGTGTGTGTGTGTGTATATATATGAATATATATATATATATATATATATATATATATATATATATATGTATATATATTATCTACTTTAGAACTTTATTTGTAACAAAAACTGTTATATGTTACTTATAGTGTAGTTTCTGAACAATTCAATTCAGTTCAAATTATTTCACCAAAGTATTCGCCTACTTCTTGCGGCCTTATAGTCTTAGGCATGTAACATTTACTGCAGCTGTGTACCATTTTTGAAACGGCAAAAACTCAAATACAATTTAAGAAGTAGTTTTATGCTGTTTGGCTGCGGCAGCGGCGTCAAATGAGACTAGATGTTGTGCAAGCAATTACGTCAAACAATCGTGAAAGGAATATAATGGAACTTGTTCGATTTAATGTTTTGCAAGAGTTTTTGGTTAAAGAGTATAAAATAACGGAACATATTACACGGAGCCCTTGTTTCCAGATAGGTTGTTGGAGAAAATGCAAATACATTCTAAAGGGTTCGAACGACGCCATTGTTTACGTGCAACCAACAAGTGGACTATACATATTAATTTGCTCTTGATAGTATGAAAAAGAATGTATTACTAATTACTAACTCCTTTAACATGTTCAAATCCTGTGGATCTTGTTCTTGCAGTCATTTTTGCTATTATTGCAGAGTTCAGACAAATCCTTGAGAATTGTAAAAGTGCTAGAATTATACAATGAACAACCCAGGCCTTGTATGTGCTTGAAAGTTAATGCTAAATGGAACGTGCTTGATGTCTTTGCATTTATGAGAAAGGGCAAGTGTTATTTGCATACTTTTCTATAGCAAATTATTGTCATGTTGACAGAAACAGAAACAATCCATATTCGAAATGCAGTGTTTTCCTGTCAATGCAGTCAAGATTACCAGGTGTATAAATGATCAATAATTTAATTTTTCAGAATGATCTAAAGAAAAATAAACAACCAACACCATCACATGATCTATAATTCAGATCTTTGAAAATATATTCTTTACGTTTAATTATTTTCTTTTATCATCTTTTAAGTGCCTATAAGCACATTTAATTGTATACATCAAAGAATGCACAATTCTTGTTGGTGGTGTTGTTATGATCGTGATTAATATTAATATTATTATTATTTATAACATACTCACAGATCATTCATCAAATATTTGCTCGCTTTGCGATTTGATGATTGGTTTGGACACACATTTGGTTACATTATCACGAAAATACCTGTTGATTAACTATATTAAACTCAAAGGATTAACTGCTCTTTAACTGAATGGTCAGTGAGATTATCAGTTTGGTCGTCATTCATTCATCCCTCTTTGCATGCTCAAGGATGTACGTCCGATTGGCTAAATTGATGTCGGACTAATGGAGGCAGAAGACACGATGAATTAGTGGTTAACGTTCCGAACTTGCAACCAAAAGGATATGATTTCGAATTCTGCCATTGGATCGTTCCATGTTGAATTAAAGGACATCCATCTGCTGCTCTGCCAAAAATAAGGAAGCTAAAGTAAACCATTGCTTAATTAAAATTATTTAAAGCATAGACCGTCAACATTGACTGAGTGTGTTCTTTTCCATTTGAAGTAATGTACATTGACATAAAGAACATTTCTGGTCATGCGAAATGTTGATGATCTAATAAACTAATTTTAGGAGGCTCGGTATTGAATTCGGTAACAAGTTCACAAATTTACAAGTTCAAATGTATATTTGCATCTATGCAAAGTACACAAAACATGTCTTCTTTTTCCCAATTTAAAACCGCATGATTCAAAGATTGTTGTCTAAGTTTTTTTATAGTTAAGAGAATTTATGTTTTAAATAGAATATAACTGTCTACATTGTGGCTTTTCATTTCCATAAATGAGTTGTGGTTTTAATGTTAAAAGCAATTAAATATCAGCCTCCTCAATAGGTTTAAAAAACATTATTGATCTGATTTGATTTTTTGAAATACGTTTTATAATGCTCTTAAAAATAAATGATCTCGAAGTCAAAGAAGAAATACTCTTTCTTCTGGAAGAAAACCAGTGCACCCCACCCCACGGAATTTAATGTCCAGTTTTAGAATGTTATAAATACACAATGCCAGAGATGTAAAGGTATTTAAAACCATAGAGATTAACATATAATTACGCTGGTGGAAGTGAAAAGATTGCAAATACAAGTTACTAAACAATTATTTGAATGCAATGTTGTTGCATAGAGAGGGATGCTTCTGTAAAGGAGGAGAAATAATATTTGTCGTATATAAACAAACTTATGTTTGATTCACACTTGAATCTAACATGAAATTATTGTGCATTTTCTCTTCTGCAGTGAAGATGGAGCGTCTTTTCTTGTTTCTAGAACAATGGTCAAGGCCTTGTCTTCCTACTCTTGATTTTAGTCTGGACCTTCCTTCCCTATCATTATTTTTAAATGAATGCTTATTTTGTCAAATCTGCCCTAGCATTTTGATGAATAGTGGTAACTTTGTAGCCATCCATTCTCAACATTGCTTCCTTGTCTTGAAATGTGAACATTTTGGCTATGATTGTTTCATGTTCTTGTTTGTGGATGCATAGTACAGAGGACATCATTTGAACATATTCGAACCCTAATTGCACATACTCTAACATGAAATAGATGAGAAGTATGGTAACATTTTCAGGTGGCTACTAGTGGGATACTTCATGATGCGGACCATTCAACATATTTACTGTGTCTTGCAGTCTGTTCTGACAGCTTTCTAATTTTTCTGCTGCTGACCATTTATTTTACTCTTCTAGCTTTAATGTTATTTATCTTGTTGGCCATTAACACATGCGTATGCTTTCTTTCCAGCTCGCTAATGGTCTCTGAATGGAAGTGCATGCCAGGTTAGACTCCGTTCGTTTTTGCTCTTTAAGTCATTTGCTTGAAAAGAAACAAATGACTTGAACACCCTTCTGCTCATCGTTTATTTCAGCATATTGATCCTGGAATTTGGGTCTATCCTATCCGGATTTCCATTCAGTTATCATATCAATTGTTGTAGATGTTTAATTTATAATACTGAATTTTGTCCCATATTAGACTTCCAGTACTTCTCTGAATGAACTCACTTGTCGTGCTAGGGTCTGAATTGTTATGCATACGTCCACTAACTATTAAAGAGCTAGCCAGGTGAGACTTTGTGGAGAGCCTTATCAGAAATGTCTGTATATCCGTCACTCGAAGGCTATATTCACTGAAAGTTGGCATATGCAGATTTAACATAGGGACGTGAAAGCCAGTCTGCACCATTTCTTGCTTGATATAAAATATATCCTGAAAAGCCGTACATGACCGTTTGCTGAGATTTTCAAATATGTAAGGTTTCGTTTGCCCTTGAAAAGAATCATAAATAGTTGGTTTGTTTCATTCCTACATGTCTTACTGAGAGTTTGCACTGTAAACGGAGGATTATCAATTCGCTATTCTAGGACAAAACAAGAGCAGAAATGTGCTCATACAAGTTTGTGCAAAGTTCTGTGTGTATTGGACTCTAACTTGCATGCCAAGGTTTCTAATGCAAACTTCATTTACATATACTTTACAAATATTCTTGTTTTGATATTCCCAATAAAGGATGTCCCTTGTGTTACAGTTAATGTTACCACAGAGGTTTCCAATTTCGAGTGGATAACTGATGAAGTAAGAAATCTCAAGGTCATGGTCTGTTAGATAGCACCATTAGATTTTAACATTCTCTGCGTTCCACCATGCTATTTATAAAATTGAGGGGAAATTGTATCACTGTATCAAGTCTAGTCTAGAAGATGCTTATTAATACCACATACATTAAAAATAACATGGCATTTAAAGTGTAGGTATCAAGCAAATTGATATACCAATACTATTGGTATATCAAATTGTGATCCGCCCATGGCGCCATAATGCACATATATAAACATTCTCGCAACCGTGTGCTATTGATTCTAAATCAGTGATGAGTTTCCACACATTAATCATTAGTGACATATAAAAATAACAATAAAAAGTGTTAATAGTCTCCGATTTCTAAATGAATTGAATAGGATACACAATTTCATTGCAATCCTATCTGCTTTCTGTTCCCCCTCTGTTCTCATGCATTACGGAAGAATGAAAACCTTGAAACTGAACTTACACCAAGTAACCTACAAGAAATATGGTTCGTCGTATGTGTGCATTTTCTTGGGATTTATCTACAGTGTTTATATACTCAATGATATACAAAGTTGCCAACTCTGTCGACATTATACGGCAAATTTCTTGGTTATGTGGTACACATACTGTGATGTATTTAATATTTTGTTGTTGTTGTTGTTGTTTCTTAAACTTGTCATAATATTCTAAAACTTTATGAAATAAATATAGGCCGCTCTCTCTCTCTCTCTCTCTCTCTCTCTCGCTCTCTCTCTCTCTCTCTCTGGACTAACGTAGCAAGATACAGGTGAAAATCTATAAAAAGGCGAACGTAGAGGAGTTTCCCTGTTGACATCCAACGCTGTCTCTGGACATGTCAATGATGGTAAAAGTTCAGTCAAACCGACCAAAGGATGAGAGAGAGAGAAAGAGAGAGAGAGAGAGAGAGAGAGAGAGAGAGAGTTTTATGGTCATTAGTACTATTATTAAAGCAGAATAATAACTTAGATCAACTGTACATCTACTAAAATATTTTAATTACCTCTTGTTGGTTCGTCATTTCGCTTAGTTTCTATTCCACATTAATTTCCATGCGACAATGCGTTCATGTGAATGGCGTAGCTACCCATGTGTTTATAGTCTTCTACTTTCTTCATTAAAATCGTCCTTCATGTTTAAACCATAAGTGTGTATTTTATTGATTTAATCAATGTGTAGAAAAACAGAAACTCAAAAAAGAAAACTCGAAAAAGAAAACAATCAACTTATCAATATGCAAAGGTGATTGTGTATAGCCACAAAAGAAATAGAACTTTAGTTTGTAGCAGACACTCGGCAGCGATGAGTTCATTCATTCACTTGGTCAATACACAGCTGCCTGTAGTATATCTGAACTCCATTCAATGGGCAAATATATATATATTTGATAACCAGTTTAGTCTCTTTCCTGATCCAAGCCAAACCCACTCTGACCATCCGTATGAAAATTCGAAGATTTTCCATTCTGCACACCATTCACTCTACAACTTGCACCCTGGTAACTCGCAAACCTACTTGAAACGCGGTGTGTGCAAGTTTTTAACAACAAATCACATATTTCATGGCTACCTATGTAAGGGGAATATTAATAAAAAAGACATATTTATCAAATGGGTCAAAAACTGCAGACATTACTGAGTTCTAATTTTTTTATTTTTAGACCCATTAAAGTCACATTTGGTAAATGATTAACCTTCGGGAACTTAGTTATTTACATTCTACTGTAACTAAATCTATCTATGTATCAATTCATCTACTGACAGAAGAATCAAAAAATGAAGACCACCAGTTTTGACAATGTTGTTTCTCAAAATGAAAGTCAATCTTTTCTTTTAAAAAAATTACTCTAGTTTAATTTTGAATGAACTTTGCAACTAGAATATATCCATTTCAACTCAGAAAGCACTGATATAATACACAATGTGTTTAAACTCTATGTCCGTATGGGATGTTACCGCAGAAAAAAGTGTAAATAAAATCTTTTCTACACATTTCAGTATGTTCTGTATTATCTCCACTAAAACTTATCATCACTCCAGCTAGTGTTGATTTACCAAACGGTTTTTGATATTTGACGTGTATCACCGACCCTAACATATTTCCAGCATAACTATTATAGACTGGGTTACGTAATATTCTTCCTGTTCCTTTGCTGTCATCTTCATTATATTATATAGCATTTTTATATCTTTAATTGAAAATTCAAATTCTCCAATTAACTATATAAATATAATGCCTAAATTGCGAGATATTGCCAAGAAGAGCCTTATAAGAGAACCTACAAAAACAGCCACTGCTTTTGCAGGATTTGACAACAGCTATCGGTTTGATAATCAAAATATTTTAGGAAATTTTAACTCTACAAATTTGTTTCATCTTCTGTATCCGATTGTAACGCGAGAACTTGCAGTTCATAGAAGTATCAAGCTAATAGTACATGCTAAAAGTTACATGCACTTCAAAAAGATACACTTGATAATCTTTGAAAATGTAGATTTCATCAACGAGATTACCAAACCATATTTAATAGCTAAATCACAAAAAATATTAGCTAGAACAAATATTTCCTCAGTCGCTGATGAAATACATCAAGAAAGAAATAAAAAATTGGAGGAATTTACTGTATCAAGATCAGGTTGGAAATTTGAAATGATAAAAGTTTTATTTCACACAATGAAATATAAGGTACTTCGTGGTAGTTCTTACGTTGATCTCCCTCAAAAAATGAAAAATAAAAAATGCTGTATATACGTAAAGAACTTTGATAACAGATGTTTCCAGTGGGCTATTCTTTCTGTGATGGTTCCAGCAGAAAAAAATGCTGATCGCGTTCACAAGTATTTTAGTCACGTATCAAAATTAAATTTTAATGATATTGACCTTCCAGTTGCAGAAAATCAAATACCAAAGTTTGAAAAGCAAAATAATATTTCAGTTAATATATTTGGTCTTGACGAGCGTGAAAATGTTTATCCATGGTATACTTCAGAAAAAGCTTCGCAATCAACAATAAACTTGCTGTTTTATAAGAATTATTACGTTTGGATAAAAAAAACTTTAACGGCCTAGTTGGCAGAAAATATAATAAAGATAAAAATAAGAAACATTTCTGCTACCGTTGTTTACAATGATTTGCTAAAGATGAAAATCTGCAAGATCATCTTAAATACTGTGTTAATGTTCAAAAAATAACAATGCCAGGAGAAAAAGAAAAATTATTAAAATTTAAAAATTATAATAATAAATTAAATATCACGTTTGTTATTTATGCTGATTTCGAGTGTCTACTTTTTCCTGTGGCAGGCGCAGAAAATAATCCAAATAAATCAAGCACCAGAAAAATACAACAACATGTTCCCAGTGGAGCAGCTTATAAAGTAGTTTGTTGCGCTAACAATAATTTTTCAAGTCCAATAAAATTTTACAGAGGTAAAAGTCCTGCCGTGTGGTTCCTAAAAAAATTTAATAGACGATGTTAATAAAATTGTCAACAGATTATCTAAAACAGATCCAATAAAAATAACATCCAAACAACAACTTGATTTTAATGAGGCAGTTAATTGTCTTAACTCCAAGAAACCTCTGCCTGGCGATAAAGTGCGCGGTCACTGTCATCTAACCGGCAGCACATAATAATTGTAATTTGAAATTTCATGCGCCAGATTTTATTCCTGTCACTTTACATAATTTTCGTGGTTATGATAGTCATATCATTGTCGAAGCATTTGGTGATGAGGAAATTAAATCTAAACTAAAAATCATAAAATGTATTCCAAACAATTTTGAAAAGTATATGTCAGTTACGCTTGGTAAATTACGTTTCATCGACAGTCTGAAATGTATGGCAGCACCATTAGACGAGCTTGTAAAAGGTTATAGCAGTTTCAATAATTTAAAAAGTTGCTTTGGTGAAGACGACATCTCTCTGACAAAAAAGGTGTCTTTCCGTATGAGTATCTCGACGACTGGAGCAGATTTGAAGAAACTTCTCTTCTTAACAAAGATAAATTTTACTCGCAGCTAAAAAATTGAAATATTACAGATGACGATTACGAATATGCACAAGATATTTGGAATAAATTTGGTTGTAAGACACTTGATTATCATAATTTATATTTGAAAACATGTATTACTACTAGCAGATGTTTCCGAGAGTTTTCGTAAAGTTAGTCATGAAAATTAAGGATTAGACCCGTGTTGGTATTATTCTGCGCCAGGATTGTCATGGGATGCTGTGCTAAAAACAAGCAGGATAGAATTGGATCTCTTAACTGATGTTGGTATGTTTAATTTTATTGAAAAAGGAATTAGAGTTACAGTCCTACCCACTTATGTCGACATCACTTATGTCGACAAGCCGCCTATTTCGACAAAAAAGCAAAGTCCCGGTCCCTTGGTCTACTATTACTACCAAAATTGTCATGCTTATGTCGACGTCGAGATAAAAAAAAATAAACGTACATGTCGACAGAAGCCCTTGGTCCCAGCTTGAACAAAGCTTTTGTTTTCTAATCATTTATGTCGACAAGCTGCCAATTCCGACCCAAACTTTGTTCAACAATTAGTTGATCTTGCCGCCAGGCTTTAATTTTCTCGCCTAATCATTTATGTCGGCAAGCGGCCAGTTCCGACCTGTACTTTATTCAACAATTAGTTGATCTTGCCGGCAGGCTTTAATGTCGCGGTCGGATAAAAAAAAAACAAACAGGCTTTTGTTTGGTCCTGTAAAGTTGGCCTCTCGCGGCGACTTAAATAAAAGCAATGAAATCTGATCTGATTCTTGCATTTTCCAAAGTGATCGTTGATTAAAACAAGTTTATTGTGCTGTGAAAGTTTCCTTTTTAACTTTATTTATATTTACAATGGCTACCAACGGCAGTGTAAACGCAGATTAAATTTAGTCTCTGGAAACTAAATATCTGGCTGTTAACGAAGTTGAAGGCGGGGCATCTCACAAAGATGTCTGTGAAAAATTTTAAATGTATTGAGCTGACATTGTTACAATATTGTATTGTAAGAATCATTTTCTTTTAATACCTCATTAGCATGTGTCAGTGTATACAATATTATGCCTTCATTAATCATATCAGCCGCATATCTCTTGTTCGCTTTTATGTACTTTTCACGATGACTTCTGTAACTAAATACAAGTACTGTTTAAACCAACTTGTTGACAGGTTTTCATTTCCCTGTGAATAGCCCCCATCCCCTTGGTAGCCTCAGTAAGATGGGAACAGACTGACCAAAATCTAGGCCAATTTAAGTACATGTACTCCAAGCGTGTAAATAACAACTATGCAACCATGTGCTTATGCCGACATTGAATAATGTAGTGAATGTTTTTCATATCAGGATGTGACCGATGCAATATTTTATTGTGGATTTTATTACACAAAGGTAACCAAAATGTAATTTGTCAATATACAAGTGTATTTCACACTGGTTTTGTCTTCATGTAATCAAAATTTGCATTGTTTGTTTTCTCAAAGTGTCAATGCTACTCACTGACGACAGGTCACCCCTTACTGACGAATTTAACTCGTATCTTTTTTCAGAACCCCACCCCCCAAACACTTATCTCGACATCCGCCTATGTCAACAATATTTCCTCGGGCCCGAGGATGTCGACATAAACGGGTAGGACTGTATCTTGATTATGATGCCTATATTCCAATTTGAAGCAATCAGAAATGACGTCATTTTTTCTTGCAATAGGTACACGTAGGAATAGACAAGGATTTTGAATCAAGTTTATCAGAAGCTTGATTTTTAAAAGTTGTGCCAGATTGAGTTTTAGATGGAGTCATATTAGGCTGAAATACCTTTCTACCAGTAGACTGCTGAGTGAAAGTCTTACTAACAACAGGAACTTTATGATCACTGATGCTAGCCATTTGACTGAGCACTGATGGCAGCCAGTTCTAAGCTGCAAAACCTGGTTGTGTCATTAGGATCACCAAACAATCTGATCTAAACCGAATATGGTTCAGGTTGACTGAATATAACTTACTCACCCTGCATACTGAAGTTTAAACTATCAGGAACAGGTATGATAAAACCTTCGGTGAGGGCAGTGCTAATAGTTTGAATTTATCTGAACTGAGTCAAGTTAGGACCCAGGACTGATTCTATTATGAAACCTGGGTGAGGGATTTTGGCCCTGAAATCATTTGGAATTCCAAACTGGAATATTATTCTTTGTGATTCAACAAGGAACTGTTGACAAATCAGGACAAAGCAGACCATCGAAGACGTCATTGCCTTCCATCTAGGAATTTCATCGGGATTCAAACTGTGGTTAACTTAGGACTTTTATTTGATAGGACTTATATTTTTTAATTCTTGAATTAATTTTTGGATTTGATTCATAAACCGTAAGTCCTTTTTCTCATATTTACCTTTTTTCTCTAGGGAAATAAATTATTTGTTAAATTTTACAAAGCTTGTTGGCTTCACTCTTTTCTTGTTACTTTTGTACGAGCCTAGCCACGTAACAGTAGAAACTGCTAACTTAGCATGCACAGGTATTACGTAAGTCACCATAATAGAGCTGTCTGACATCTTGCAGCATCTGTTTTGCAGAAGTAAAAAGCGCTTATGATAGCATTTATTTCATGGAGGTTGATGTGAAGAGGCAATTGCCTTGGAGCCCAACTTGCCTCTGATGGATCTGTCACTAAAATTCCCATAATTATACACAGACAAGGCCTTATGCATGGCTGTATGGCAAAATGGATGGATGTCACTAAGATCCCTATGGTTGATGCCAGGTTGGAACTGCTCTGAATGACAATACCATACTGTATTCTGGATCCAGTGGATCCAAAAAACACCCCATGCACCTGAAAGTACATTCCTGAGGGTGATGCTTGGATGTGCATGGGGACTTGCACCCAATAGACTGCCTAAAAATGGGGAAGCACTCCCCAATGTATCCAAAAATACTCGTAGAAATGAGAGGGAAAAAGTGGCAAAATTTGGCCGGAATTAAAAAAGTGCATTGCTGTCACCTGCACCAGTTGATGCACATATTGTTTAAAAGCCTTGAATCTAAAAATATGCATTATGCTCTCCCAAACTTGCTAATGGCAGATGGCTGTGTCTGTCTCACTTTAAGGGGCTGTGTCTGTCTCACTTTAAGGGGCTGTGTCTGTCTCACTTTAAGGTCTGTCTCACTTTAAGGGGCTGTGTCTGTCTCACTTTAAGGGGCTGGGCCTCACTAAAGTTCCGCACAAGGCTCTTAAGGGATTCTGTATTCAGATGCATATTTAAAACATCAGTGTTGGTCTTCTCTTTGCCTTTGGTTGACTTTTGAAGCAGCATAAACCATATGACCTCGGAAGATAAAACAAAAATGCTGCTAGGGGAAAATGATGTACATTTTGTACGTGAAAGGCATGACTCATGTGCGTATTCCCTTATGGTAACCTTCTTGCATTCATTGCTCTTAGCAGACTAACTGTACTTAAATGAAATAATTACATGTTGGAAACAAATAGATAAATTAACACCTCAGTGTGTTGATAATTTGCTAAAACAACAAATATTATTAACATAGTGAGTGAGCAATAGGCAGCATGCAGGAAACTTGAATCACAATATGCAAGAGTGAGAGCGTGTGGTACCAGGCAGTCTAAAAAAGACCAAGTCTAAGATAAGAAAGTGACAAACTTCACAAGATAATCAGAAAATTCACAAAATAATCTATAGCACCTGTTTAGTTAAGAATATTACACAAAATAAATCCCAAATCCTCAATGGATGGTTAGAATTCACTACAACTTGGCTTGGATTAATGGTGGGTATCTTGTACAATGTTGTTTCATGCAAGTGAAGCTTAAAAACGGGCAAAACTTAGAGGCAGCAACGGGAGGTAATTGGCAAGAGTTATTTTCCTTTGTTGATATAGACAGAAATGACATTTTTTTTTCTCTTGATACAGCTGGATTCAGGAAATAGCAAGCTTATGTTCCTAATGCTGATGTATTCAAACTAGAAATATCTGCTTAATGTAACAAAAGCAATATCTGAATAAATCACAATTACTTGCAAACAATACCTATAATCATGTAAAGAAATACAGCTTGTAGAATGATAACTGGCTCACTTCATTAATATACATTATGTATTAATGTTTAAGTGAACTTCAGCAAGTACTGGCAATACGCTGAACATTCAAAGTGCTACAAATTTAAATATAAAGAACTGCAAAAAATAAGGTACACCTCCTTAATATTTGTGCAAATCACTTATTACTGAACTCATTCAAGATCTGGATGATATATGGATATATTCCAAGTTTTATCAATATCAGCAAAGAAAGAGTCTCCAGAGTGGTAAAAAGCACAGCCAGTCAGATACAAGATCACCTCATTAATATCCACAGATCTCACTCATATATCACCTGTCATGATATTGATGAAATTAACCAGCTTTCCAACTTTGATCTGAATCAATTAAAAAAAACCAAAACAATGCAGCGTGGTACCAAGCAAATGCGCTGAATGAATAATAGCCGATTTGAAAACCCTAACAAGACCATCTCAGTAAGGCAGCTGATTTTTTTTCCACAAGTTTGACCAGCTTTCAGTAAGGTGTAAAAAAATATCATGTACTGCTGTTGTAAAGTTGGAAACATGTATTTAAAAAGTTTGGTATTCGAAACTGATGCAGTGCCATTAAATATTATGTTAACTGAAAAGTTTGTAAAGCACATGGAGACCTTACTTAGCTCTTGTGCAGCTGCACAAACTGCAGTTACAAACCCTATGCAGCTCAATCGCCTGTTGCTGTCTCTCAACTTGATGTAATTCTTTTAATTTTTTTTCTGATTTCACATGACACAGGCAATCTTATCTCAACTCACGAAACATACTCAAATCAACACATGATGTTCAATAAACGTAACTGTATCTCTTCCTGCTTTAATTCACAGGAATCTGAATATTCCTTTTTATTCTTCTGTACTGAATATTAACACTTTTTAAAATGGATATTTCCATTTTCATCTTGCACATCGCTTGCAGGATGCCATTTAAAAAAATCTATGATCTAAAGTTTCATCATGCAGATGGTTTGCCTGAAAAGATATTTCCAGTTTACAGCATCTAAGGTACTACTGCAAAGTTAGTCTGGTTCCCTAACTAACTCCACTAAATCTAATATGAAACCCAGATCCAAATCAGGCACACAGACATGCTCATTATCCAGATTTTGCCACAACAATCATATTTCTGTATTTTTTGCTTTTATTCCTTAAGTCTGTATTTTAATGGTCATTTCATAGGACTGATAGCAAAATCTTAAGGGACTGCAGGTCTGCAATGGACACAGAATCATATCATAAGCACACTTGACTTTATGACCAGGTGATCTAAAAACAATAAAAAAAATTAAACCTTAAAATGGTACTCACCATAGGTATCAATATTTACAACTTTGAAATCTAATACATAGGAATTTGACAGCAGTTTTTTCTTCAAAGTCTGTAGAGTGGTCACACCATTCCTGAGTGTTTTCGAGTCTCTCATTTTGTTGTAAGCATAGAACAAGACTTTCAAACTGAAATAAATTGACAAGCCATATTCCAAATAAGAATCTTGATCAAGATGTCAGTAGTTTTAACGAACAAGGTTTAATAAATTACAAAATTTTCTTCAGATCTTAGAGTAACAACTTAAAGCATTCCTGGGTGATTGAGTTAATCATATTTAAGCCTGCAAAATTATACATTATGTAAGTACTATATTTGATGTGTCTGCTTATGAATTTGTTTGAGTGCACACTTCTATTCTGGTTGAAACTTGTATGAAAAATATATCAGGTGCAAAACATCTCAATTTTTCAAAACTATCTGACATTTGGCTGTCCATATCAGCACTGTTTCACATCATAGAGACAGAGTCTAGTTGCTTTATTTGTACTATATTTACTAATGCCTTTTTATTATCAAGAAAATTCAGACAAAATTTACTGATTCTGTTCTTTGAACGTTGACTTGCATTTCAGTCCTTTGAAGAGTAATGGCATCTGAAGACTGCCAACATTGCTTGAACAAAGAGTGGAACTTTTTAAAAAAAATAAAACCAATATGTCTAATTACATTCTGCCTCATTACTTTAAAGAAACTTAACTGATAGTTCAATCAAATTTTGCATTCCTTGACTACCATCACTCTTCTCAGAAATGTACAATATCTGAAGAGTGACCCCTCAGATGGAAAGAAGAAAAATAACTTCTTTCATACTGGCTTAGACACCGCACATTTCATTTGTTGCATGTAAAAAAATAGTTGCTGATGCCTAATTAATAATTAGTACTGAGCAGTTCTATAAACAGTGATATTCAAATGTAGATTTTTTTTACAAACTATAATTCAAAGAGCAAATGTACTTCCAAATCAATAGAACATAGTTCACATACAGCATCATCAGACAGCATGAACATCCCTGTATGATATCACATAGCAGACTTGTTTAGTCAAGCCATATACCTCTATTTTTATTAGATTGTTTAACAACCAAAGTACATCACTTCCGCTACTAAGCATTTCCAGTTAATGGATATTCATGTGAGGGGATGACTGCCTGATGCAGAAATTCTGGATTTACTGCAATTCATTTGTTACCAGACAGTTACATTTTTGGATTTTGGAACATCAGACATAAACAAATTTTATTTAAAATCAGAACTGCATCATATAAGAAACATTAGCTTCTTGGAGCTATTTTAATGCATAAAATATTTTTTTGTTTGGATAACAATGTGTCATTTGGTAGACTGGCATATGTACACATTCTTTTCTAAACAGAGGTGAGTTTATTTACTCCTACAAGTTAACATTTAAACCACACTTGTCATAGAGTGGGGACCATGTTACAGGTCCCCCCAAGCCCGCTATTCATTGACAAAAATACCCTAAGTTTTACTTGTAATCAGCCTACTTGGGGTATATTGGCCATAATCATTAGGCCCCTTGGTCACCAAAACGTTGATAGTAATAGTGAAAATAAAGTTCCAGAAGGCAGAGCATGGAAAATTCCCTATGTCGCAGCCAATCAGTAAAGAGAATACTTTGCAAATATTTAATGGGCTTATTTGAATCAATCAGAATCGCATAAAGTGATATATTAACATGTTGTATATCAAAAATACTAAACAACAGATGCTATGTTTAAAATGTACAAACTGTGATAAACACACACACACACACACACACACACACACACACACACACACAACAGTATTTAACAAAATCACTACATGTCTTACAAAATTGAATCCTGTCATAACAAGAGGTAAATGACATTAAAAGGCATTGTTTTATTTATAGGAAATCTAACAAGTTTGGTAAACATTGCTGCCTCACTTTCCTGGAGGACTGGATTTGACTGATGGATAGTGGATTTTATTTCCTAATGTTAATGTGATTGGGGAACATATTCAACAGAGAAAGCACATATTTCCAAGCTCATAAAAATATAATTAAATCCTCCAAACATAGGGATTTTGTTTCTATAGGAAAGAATGAAGAGTGTTTATTTTTATATGATGTTACTTTTCATAAATTCACCTATTATCCAGATTTTACCAAATAAAGGTAATGAAGATAGATATTACCTTATACAAGTACAGAGGATACAGACTTAAACATGTGTAGGCACAGAAGATACAGATTGTACCAAATACAGGTGCAGATGATACAAATTTTAACATATAGGTAATTAAGATACAGATTTTACCATATACAGGTACAGAGGATACATATTTTACCATGTGTAGGTACAGAGGATACAGATTTTACCATGTGTAGGTATAGAGGATAGAGATTTTACCATGTGTAGGTACAGAGGATACAGATTTTACCATGTGTAGGTATAGAGGATACAGATTTTACCATGTGTAGGTATAGAGGATACAGATTTTACCATGTGTAGGTACAGAGGATACAGATTTTACCATGTGTAGGTACAGAGGATACAGATTTTACCATGTGTAGGTACAGAAGGTACAGAGTTTACCATGTGTAGGTTGAGAAGATGCAGATGTTACCATATACAGGTGCAGAAGATACAAATTTTAAGATACATAGGTAAAGAAGATACATATTTTAACTATACAGGTACAGAAGATACAGATTTTATCATACAGAGGATACAGGTTTAACCATGTGTAGGTACAGAGGATACAGATTTTAACATATACAGGTAAAAAGGATACAGATTTTAACATATACAGGTACAGAGGATACATATTTAACCATGTGTAGGTACATAGGTTACAGACTTTACCATGTGTAGGTACAGAGGATACAGATTTTACCATGTGTAGGTACAGAGGATACAGATTTTAAAATGTGTAGGTACAGAGGATACAGATTTTAACATATACAGGTAAAAAATATTTTACCATTTACAAGTACAGGGGATACAGATTTAACCATATGTATGTACAAAGGATACAGATTTTATTATGTGGAGGTAGAGATTATACATATTTGATCAAATTAAGGTACAGAGGATACAGATTTTACCATATACAGGTGCAGAAATTACAAATTTGAACATATATTGGTAAAGAAGATACAGATTTTACTATATGTAGGTATATAAGATACATACTATCCTGTGTGATCTTCCTCTTGCAAATCCTGTATGTCTATCACAGTCTCCCCTTCAAGAGGGTACTTTGGAAGTAACAAGGCCAACTGTCCCTCCAGGTTTTTCTGGAAAATCAAATGTTGGTTAAGCTAGAGATATGCCTCATGCATGTAGAGCACACAAAATGTAGCCATTTCAAACAATATGCTAAGTATCTAAAAGAAGCTGATTTCTTTCTTCTTCTCGGCTATCACAACAATCAGGCACTTGTTTGACTAATCACGTGCCCATGCAGGTGTCTAGTCAATGTCAAAACCAAAGAAATAAAAGTACTGTGAACACTGATGACTGAAGGATTAAAGTGATACCACATACATGTGATCAAATGGAAGAAAACAGCTCTCGAGACATTGCTATTTATGGTCCTTTTTCTTATTGTAAACATACTGCTCTAAAAATGTATATAATATTGTAATACGCCAAAGGGTTTCTCTACCAAGTGATTTCAACCCTGGGGTGAATCACGCTAGAAGTCACTTGTTTCCCCTTGATTTCTGAAAACTTAGACACAACTACTTTTGTAAACTGTAAATTCCAATGTGCCCAGACTATAAATAATTTTCCTCTAAATAATTCATGACCACAAATCTCACAAATTCACAATTTGTCTCCAAACCTCACAACCGCATGGTTTCTCCTTATAACAGTTTCGTAACGTAGCACCAATATTTCATGCCGTGAAAATATACAACTCAGCCCCCAATACAGGGAACTATTTTTCCTACGCTACCCTAATCCAGTCAAATCATGATTCTAAGCCTCATTTTGCCTTAACTCTACACCATATTTACCATCATAGCAACAATAAATGGTACCTCCTGATGATGGAACATTCCCTTCTCGTTTACTGCATTGTGCAATTTACCAGTCCCCAATCATAAATATTGCACATGGAGTAACACAATCAACACAATTAGATTTTAATAGGGACTACTGAGCTCCAGGAAGACTTATGCAGCTCTGATCTGAACTCACTAAAACTAAACCATGCCATCATGAAATCTCACCAACACTGTACTCTGTGGCATTTGCTCCTAGTAATTGGCTAATTATTTGGGTTGAGGACTATTTTCCCAGCACCAACTTCCCATAATCAAACAAGTAATCACAAAAGTCTAAGAAATCTTTAAAATGGAGAGTTATATAATCCAAATTTATTATAATATTTTCCTACATTCTGTTTCCTTCATATGTTAACTGAAAACTTAATAAACATTTTTTATTTAAGAAATTATTGTGATTTTCTTTTAAAGCCAATTTCTACTACTGTTTTAATTGTCATCATCAGTGGAACAACATGCAAGGGAGGTCACATTTCCTAATTATTTACTTACAGCTGGGTTGCTTCCCTTGACACTTATAGATTTAAAGGCAAGTGGTACTAATTATAGGATGACCATAAATTTGTTACTATTTTTAGTAATAACAACAATATTTGGTAACACCGAAAAGACATTATGTCATAAACATAAAAAACTGAAATCCCCTATAACATAATTAAACTGCTTAATTTAATCTTTCACTGTAACCTTATTTATTTTGAGGTCAATAATACAAGAAGGTCTATCAACTCAGTTAACAAGATCCAAACAGCAATGAAGTTGCTGAGAGGTGGTTTCTGAAGGAAACCAGAAACACTAGAGAAAATAATTGAAATCAGATGAAGAACTGCACACTAATGTACCTAACAGACCTAATGCACCTAAGAGAGTCTGGATCAAGCTCATGACTAAGCAATGGTGGCTAGACCTAATGCACCTAATGAAGTCTGGATCAAGCCCATGACTAAGCAATGGTGGCTCATTGGTTAATATGCTGGGCTTATGATCAGAAAGGTGCGAGTTAGAATACAGGCCAGTCAGCCAACCCAGTGAGTCTCTGGTCAAGGCACTTTATTATTTCAGGATGATATTGCATTTCATGTGTCAGTGTGCAATTAAACATCAAAATAACACCAAAACATATCCAGGACAGAAGCAGTGCCAAGTGTTCTTACTGAAGTCCTAAATGTAAATATTATATTTGATATCTAGCAGCACAGGACCGACAGATCATGCAAGCAAAGCAGACTGTGGCAAAATGTGCACATTTTGAACCACACATTGTAATTCTTTCCATCAATTTTGAAGCAATATGGTAAAAAATTCTCAGTCAAGTTAAAAATAAAGATACAACTATGGCAAAATCTTATGAGAACACTTGGCAAGTATATAAAATACATTAAAACTGTTGGAAGTATATTGAAATGGAATTATATAAATAATTTTAAAGATTTTGAACTTATTTTCATTATACAAGTTAGTATGCAATGAACTTATCATCCACAAACCTTGTTTTCTTCAGTAAATTTTCTGATATCTGCATCTACTGTCAGTTCAATTAAGTCATTTTTCCGCTCATCTGTCAGAAAAGAAAGAAATATATTTTTCTTTTCAAGTATTCTTTTGACACAGGGATTCAAAACAATGTAACTGCTATTATTGTATTATTCAATTTGCAAGATTCATTTAAAATAACAGATGTGCCTGTCTTTTAAAATATTCTACACACTTCTATATTACCAGAACACACTGCTATATTATCAGTACACACTGCTGTATTATCAATACACACTGCTATATTAACTGTATATACTGCTGTATTATCAACACATACTGCTATATTATCAGTACACACTGCTATATTCACAGTATACACTTCTATATTAAAGGTACATACTGCTATATTATCACTACACACTATATAATCAGTACACACTGTTATATTATCAGTACACACTGCTGTATTATCAATACACATTATATAATCAGTACACACTGCTATATTATCAGTACACACTATATAATCAGTACACACTGCTATATTCACAGTATACACCTCTATATTATTGGTACACACTGTTATATAATAAGTACACACTGCTATATTACAAGTATAAACTGCTGCATTATCAATACACACTGCTATATTATCAATACACACTGCTATATTAACAGTATACACTACTGCATTATCAATAAACAGTTATATTATCAGTACACACTGCTGTATTATCAGTACAAACTGCTATATTAACAGCATACACTGCTGTATTATCAAGACACACTGCTATATTAACAGTACACACTGCTGTTGTCAGTACACACTGCTGTATTATCAGTAGAAACTGCTATATTATCAGTAGATACTGCTATACTGGAAATGCTCTATTAATAACTACACTCCTTCAGCCAACACATATTCAAATTGTGATGTGCAGAACATTATAATGTTACCTCGGCATTCAAGAACAAATTTTATTTACTTCCACAGCCAATAGAAGAAGTACTAAGCAATGAATGAAAGATAAAATAAATAAAAAAGAAAGGAAGAAAATAAAAGAGTTGTTGCTGTCAGACTATTGTAGATCCTGCAAGCAAGCAATCTGAAAGACTTTCTTGAATTAAAATCTTCCATTACAAGGCAAACTGGACATTGTTCTTGTGATAATTCTTGCAAAATTAATAAAGTCAACTTGTCTGCAGAATAAAACTTTTTTTGACAGGCTCATCAACCATAGGATTTTGTGTAATTATCTTGCAATCATTGCCAATAAAGCTTCAGCAATATCATCTTTTTAAATTCATGTAAATTCATGATCATAAAAGTGTTTTAATTTACGGTACCTTCTTTCACAAGAATGGAGGCTTTATCCCCACTACTCAACCCCTCCGCATCTAAAACAGTCAGGGTGAAAACATATCGACCAGCAATTAAGTTCACCAGCTGTAGAACTGCATGATTTTCTGAGTTGTTCACTATTCTCTGAAACAGAAATTTAATTGGTATATTAATATTAGGGGATGTTTTTCATCCTCCAATATCCAAATTCTTTATTTTGTGACCATATTTCACAAACTAATTTTTCCGATTGCACAACATAGCACTGAGTGATTTTGTAACTGTAAACTGAAATTTAGAGGGAAAATTCCCTCTTCCATTTCCGAATAAAGGAGAAATGTCTTAAATATCTAATGCATGAGACACCACAAATACTGACAAAACAGAGTAAAGTACAGTTATTTATCTTTTGGGAGAGAGGGAGAAATGGAAGTATCCACATTCTTGATACAGCTTATCTACACATATGTATATTTATAAGATGTGAAATACAATTGTATAAAAAACATTTTTTCAGAATACAGGACCGCTGGTGGCTGAGTGGTCTCAGCTTCTTGCCTTTACAGAAAACTCACATCGCACCTCTGTCTGCATGGGTTAGAGTACTGATTCATCCAATGTGCATATGTAAGAAAACTTGCCAGTAGCTTCCAGTGGGTTAGTCCTTCCCAAACTCTTTCTCAACCCAATATACTTGCTGCCATGTATGGCAATCTGATTAAAATCAGATCTCCACTGACCTATGTGAAGATCTGACATCGACCGCTTAGGAGTCATGTTCTAGTGACTTTTGAATTAGCCAATGGAAATGCAGGTTTCTGAAATTTGAAAGTGACTAAAATCATTTGGCACATGTTGATGCCCTTCAGCCATACTAATGAGTCCCGAAATACGAAGGTGTAAGACTTCATCCAATTTACTGATAAATTTAGCAATTATGGTAATAACATAGGTCACCAGAACACAACCCCTAAGCAGTAGCAGCCAGATTTTCATATAGGTCAGTGGAAATCTGATTTTAATCAGACTGCCATGGCCTATCATGTACTAATAATGGTGTTAAAACCACAAATCACGTCACTCTGCAGAATTATATGTATCACCTGTTCTGCAGGAGAATATTCCAAATATCTATACCAAAGTCACTGAATCATGAAATATAGGTCCCCAGGATACTTTCTGCCTGTAATTATCAGAACCTTTCACAGTAAATACACTTATCAAGTTTCATCACTGAACATGCAAGTTTGATCAAAAACAGACTGCAAACATGGCTTCTAAAGGAGTAACAAGCCAATCTGATATAAGACCACCTCATTAATATGCATGGCTCTTGCTCTTGCTTTAAGAAATCTGAGATCTTAACGATATAAGCACGTATTCCAATTCTGATCAAAATTAGACCAGAAATATGGCCTGTGGAGTGTGAACAAGGTTAGCCAATCAGGTCAAAAAAACACCTGATTAATATGGATGATTGTCACTCATTATCAAACTCACCTGATATTTTGATGATACAAACCCATATTCCAAGCTTTACTGAATTTGGATGAGAAGAAATATCAGAGTAGTAACAAGCAACTGTTGACAGACAGACGGGTAGTGAAAGATGAATGAAGAACACAGGTCCATATCGTAAGCTCACTTACACTTAAGGCCTGGTGAACTAAAAATGATATTTATTGATGGTAAAGGTATGTACAGTTGTACTGTCAGTCTAGGGAAGCACATAGGCTCAAAACACAATTTGATCAACCACTGTAATTTACAGTGTGTGTGTGTGTGTGTGTGTGTGAGTGTGTGCATGATTTGGATTTTTAATGTAGCTTAAACAATTTTTCAGTCATATTGCTACAATGTTGCAGTGTGACAGTTTATAGTGATGTCTAGCACTGAGGCATCATGCCGCAGACATGCAGCATCATGTTCCACCCAGTCCCATTATCCTGACACCAGGCCGACCAGTCCTAGCACTAACCTCTTAATGCTGAGCGCCAAGCGAGGCAGCTGCTAGTACCATTTTTATTCATCTTTGGTACAACTTGAACCCGTGACCTCCTACATCCAAGGCGGATGCTCTAACCACTAGGGAACTGGTGCAGTCTAATTTATACTGTTAGTTTATAATATCAGAATTTTATTACTCAATTACCATTTTGAATAAGATCATGCTGTAACTTGCTGGGCTTCTTTTTTTTAAATAATAGTGCTTGGTTCTGAGATGAAAGCTATTTGGCTGCTGGTAGTCCAGAAAATATGTCAACTGATGTTGGACATTTGTTCTATTAGGAGAGGTTATGGTCAAACCCACACACCCTCAGTACCCACCCGATGACCCTGACTCTGAAAGTGAATACCAATAAATGTCCAGAGTTTTTATTTATTTTGTTGTTGTTTTGGGTTTAACACCATTTCTCAGCACATGGCAGCCAGTATATCTGGTGGAAGAAGAGCCTGGAAAAATCCCAGGAAGATCCACAAACAAATGGGAAGCTACTGGCAAGCCTTTTCACATACCCATGCTGGCCGAGCCGGAGACTTGAGCCCATGGAGATAGAGGTGATATGTCAGTGACTTGTAAAGGTGAGTGCCTTTGACCACTCTGCCATCCAGGGCCCCTTTATTTATTTTAGTTCTGAAGTCATTATATAATAATAGAATTTTAACAGCCTTAAAATATGATACAATCATTTTTCTGTTTTCGCAAAGTGTGAGGATCAGCTTCAAGTTTTTGAGATATGTGGGCCAGCTGACATGCTAAGAAAGGATACACACTTGTCAATGCCTTTGGAACAGAACCATTGAAGCTGTAGGCTGGAATGATTTGGTGGTACAATAAACTTGCTTCTCCCCATTTTTACTCTGCTTTATTACACAGCTTTAATTACACCACTCCCTCGACAACTCACACCCTGATAACTCATGAACTCGCTTACAATGTGAGGTTGGGCATGGATCCCATTTTTAAAACCAGAAAATACCCCAAAAATTGATCCCTATTTTGTTGAACTTGAAGAAAACTGCAATCAAAATTGGTAACTGAAACTTTGATATATCGCTCATTTTATTGTTGAAAAATGGTAGATAGGACCCGGAAATTTTCATCAACATTATAAAATTATCAACTTTTAATAAGAGGTCATATTTTTTTGATTACATTTTCTTTCCAAATGACATTGTTAGTACATTGTAAATAACAATATTCAAAGAAATTTCAATCAATGAAATGTCACTTACATCTAATGGAGGCAGTATTTTAATAAGACCAATTAAATAAGTTCTTTATCAAGTGAAATTTGTTTTTAGTTCTTTCTTTCAGATCGGTTTAAGTGTAATCATCATAAATGCAATGTATCCTCTTGTATTTAAATGTAAAATGTGACAATCTACTGTAAACAGCTATGTCCGTGAGCATTTTCTCCGAGAACCTAATTTAGAGCCTTTCGTGTTTTGATATCTGACTTGAGAAAGTATTTGTTCTGTTGTGGCATTGATTTAAAAACTGACCTCCTTTGTATTATCATGTTTATTGCGTCTTTTGTATCAAATAAAAGGGGTGGAATAAAAGAAATGTTAAAATGCATGCAAATCCTATGTGTGTAAGATCTAGCGGTCACATTTCTGGTGAACTCATTTCAATTGATCAATCAAACAATGTGTACGTAGTATAATTAAACTACCTTAAACTAGCCAACTCGATCATACATGTGATCAAAGACAACAAGGTAACAAAGTGAAATAACTATGTAAAATAAAGAACTTTGTTTCACAAAAACTGATCATTATGGAAAAACTAGTTTCAGAGAATTCCTGAACTGGCAGTAAGAGATGAGAAGTTTCAATATTACTTGCAATGAAATGAAGGCATCATTATTTAAATGAACATTACAAAAATTGAGTTTCAACATAGATGATTGTTTAACAAAAAAAATGTCTCTAGTTTTTGACAAAAAGGAATCATGTTTTGTGATGTATCAACAGTTACTCTGGTTCCCAGCTTCATTACTTCCTGCTTAGGACCCTGTTATCACTCACCAAGCAGGGAACCAGACTGATCAACAACAACAACAAAAAGCTGTGATGTAATACACAAATGTAATCAACAACAACAAAAAGCTATGATGTAATACACAAATGTTTTTGCATACATGTGAAGGCTGTTGAAACCAATTGAAATAATGTTCACATCTTTCAGGTGTTGGGCATCTTGAGATAAATATAACATATACAGAATAACGAACAACTTCATTAGAAAAAGTGCTTTATTGACAATTATTGTCAGCACGATTATAAAATGAGTATTTAGTCATTATACTCCTCCACCCTTGTGGCAGTGGGGATGGCATCACTTATTTTTTTTTAGGTCCGTCGGTAACTGACCTTCACTTATTGTGCGGTCTTTGTTTATGGACCCCATTGTGTGTGAGTTAACGAGGAAGAAGTATATCAATAAACTTAATTTGTTGTTGTCTCCCTTGATGACTTGTGCACAATGGGATCCAAAAAGACAGACCACTATTACACCAGCTAGATATCTAGAAGACCAGGCAAGGAGGGGTAGTGATGCTGATTAATGACCTAATTCTCGTTTTATAATTACTCTAGAAATAATTGTAAATAAACAGCTGTTTCTAATGAAATTGTTTGCTTTTCAGTATAAATTACCATTATTTTCAAGATCACCAATCTCTGAAAGATCTTGAAAAACATTATTACTTAAAGAGGTTTTATTCAACATCACATTCATTTGTGCATTTCTTGTGTACTTACCAATCATTGTGTATTACATCTTTGTTTTTTGCACAACAAAACAAGATTCCTTTTTTATAATAACTAGAGACATTACTTTGTGAAACATTCATCAATATCGAAACTAGATCTTTTTACAATTATTTTATTACTAAATAATGATGCCGTGATTTAACTGCATGTGATAGTGAAACTTCTGCAAATCCTTGAGCAAATCTCTTTGTGCCAATTCAAGAATGTTAAGTTTACAACAAACTTTGGAACTTGCTTCTCCATAATGAACCATATCTATCAAACAAAGTTTTGCTTTCACCATTTTGCTTGGTTCTTGGTTCTCTTGCTATCTTTGACCACATCTGATAAATATAAGGTAGTTAAATTATGTTACTTACATAATAATAACTATAACAATGTTCGAGTCGTCAAATAAAATCAGTTTACCTGACCCATGACTGACCACTAGCTCTAAAGCATTCAGGATTTGGAGGCCGATTAGCCCTTTTTTTTGATTCCACCACTTTAAATTTTGATTTGATACAAAAGACATAGTTAA
The DNA here is from genome assembly GCA_016617855.1 of Megalonaias nervosa. Classification (NCBI taxonomy): domain Eukaryota; kingdom Metazoa; phylum Mollusca; class Bivalvia; order Unionida; family Unionidae; genus Megalonaias; species Megalonaias nervosa. The sequence goes on along the minus strand of JAECUM010003884.1, from coordinate 59,735 downwards.
TGTGATTATACAATGCAGGTCTGCCTTTAAATGAAAATAACAATACAACAAATACATCTGTAAATCAGACAAAATGAGTACACTAATGATTACAAAACTAAAACCAAATGAATGTGTGTGTGTGTGTGTGTGTGTGTGTGATTTAGATTTTTAATGTAGCTTTAACAGTTTTTCACTTATATTGCTATGATGTCTGCTGTGTGACAGTTTATAGTGATGTTTAGCAATGAGGCATCATGCTGCAGACATGTAGCACCATGTCCTACCCAGTCCCATTATCCTGACACCAGGCAGACCAGTCCTAACACTAACCTCTTAATGCTGAGCACCAAGCGAGGCAGCTGTTAGTACCATTCTTGTAAGTCATTGGTATGACTAGGCCAGGGATTGAACCTGCAACCTCCCACATCCAAGGCAGACGCTCTACCGCAATGCCACCAAATGAAAACACAGAACTAGGGCACAAATTTCACATGGACAAAACTAATTTCATTGGTATTTATTTCTTAAAATGTTGCCAAGAGTAGGCATCAGTGACATTTTCACTGATAAAAATTTCATCAAATATTGTTATTTATGGTGTACTGAGAATGTTTTTTTTAGAAAATAGAATGCAACAAATAGCAGTGCTGAAAGAAACTTTTTTGTAGACACAGGCCCCAGACTGGTGACTTAAATAAACTCACAAGCCCTGACTGAAATTCCACAAGCCTGGACTCCAATTTCCAGATGCCCAAAATTTCCCCCCTTTTAATACTGTCACACAATGTTGCAATAACTACAAATTCAAACATAAATTCAATAGGGTTTGAAGGTAATGCAAGTGTCATTAGTGTTCATCACTACACTAACAGAGACTGGATGGTCCTGATGTTCAAACTTCTCTTCTGGCTTCTCTGAGTGAATCCTGGTCATAACCAATTTGACATAAGTCGATGTGTTGTTGGCAGTATGTGCAAAGAATTAATAGCCCTCTCCCTTATCTTTTTCTTTTTTGTTTTTTTGCTGGTGTGCTCCACAAAGTAAAACTCCTTCAACCAAGAGTTCTTAAATTTATCTTGGTTGGGCTTTGCTGATAGCTAATTGCATCCTAAATTGGCTTAAAAAATGAATTCGACTTGAATACTATTCTGACAAATGAAATGATCATGCTTTACATTCTATATATGCAGTAAAATCCGACTTCAAAGAAACATGACCACTGTTCATGAACTTGTCAAAAATATAATACTTGTGGCTTAAATATTCTCATTCAAGGCAATGATATGTAATAAATTTTGTTCTTGTACATGCATCTAGCATATCTTTGATGTACCTATAATGGGTTGTTCCACTTCCTAATCCTACCTATACAAATTAGCACAATGGACTCACCCACTGCAGCCTTCAAATGCAGCTCACTAGCTACTATCAGCCAGTTAATATGTGAAATGATGGTTTATACCTGACCTCTTTGCTTTTAATTGCCACAATTTAAACTGTCCCAGGGATAGTTTTATATTAGGTCCAATCATGACTGCATACCATTTATACATTCTACATGTAACGGGAATGTCTTGAAAGTGGATTATATTTTTTTGGAAGAGTACTGAAAATTTTGTTTTTTCTAAACATGACTGTGCCAAGGTTTGGGAGTACAAATCGTATATTTAGCATGACATGCCATGCTTCAATTTCATATCTCAATTTCATGTAGGACAGTTGTGATCTGATTTAGATTGAGCCGTGTTATGGTCAGCATCTTGAAAATACATTTACACACTTCGTCAGCATGATCAAAGTTTCCTCAGGCAAATAAAATTTTGTTTTGACAAGCCTGATGTGCACCTCACTTAGAGTACAGGTCAGGCCCTATCTAAAATTAGAAGGGCCCCAGTTATTGGGCTGTTGGATCTTTTTAGCACTGAATAGAGGACTTTTTATTAAAGCTGAGAATTTCATGATGGTGAATAATATATCTGGACACTAATCACCATTTTCAACAAAGAAATAAGCACAATATCAGAGTTTTCTTTAACAAATTTGGTTGTGATTTTCTTCAAGTTGAACATATAAGAGTTGATTCTTTTGGCATTTTCTCGAGAAAGGAAGAAATCCGTGCCTGCCCCCTGCGTTATAAGAAGGTTTGTGAATTAGTGTGGGAATAGTGCTCATTTGTCTTTTTGAAAAATACTTAACTGTTGGTTGGGATACTTCTTTACCCATGAAATTGAATGATACACTCCCAAACAATATGGCTCAGGCAGGGAACTAATGCCCTGAAAGAGGTTATACTGTGTTGTTTAAACAAGCTGCACAGCAATTTCACACCTGGTACAATATATATTTTCTTGAGGTCAATACCCATGTATGAGTTTCGGTTACAAATTTCACACCTGGTACAATATATATTTTCATGAGATCAACAATACCCATGATTGAGTTTCAGTTACAATTTCACACCTGGTACAATATATATTTTCATGAGATCAATACCCATGTATGAGTTTCAGTTACAAATTTCACACCTGGTACAATATATATTTTCATGAGATCAATACCCATGTATGAGTTTCGGTTACAAATTTCACACCTGGTACAATATATATTTTCATGAGATCAATACCCATGTATGAGTTTTGGTTACAAATTTCACACCTGGTACAATATATATTTTCATGAGATCAATACCCATGTATGAGTTTCAGTTACCACAATCAGTTGTCAAGTTAGGATACCTGTTGCACAGCCGAAATTCCCAATGTCCAATCTGAGCATTTTAATTTTATGTCATTAAAAGGTCAGTCCTGTTGGACTTATTTGCTATATATGTTTGAATGTAAAGAGCTGTTGGATGCTTACATAAAGAGAAGTGCTTAACTTGAAGATGACAGTCACTGGGATGCTATCTTCAATATTGGTATTATGACTGCAGTTGATTTAATATCTTAGATTTCATTAAATTTATTTCTTTTTGCATTTTGTTAAAATTTAGAAAAATCTGAGTGTTACCCCTGCAGAAAGGCTTTCTGGATTTCTTTCCCAATGATAAGACACAACACCATGATCATCATGTGACCTTGATCCATCCAAGGTTACCAGCAACTTTGGCAACATCACCACTTGATCTTCACCTGCATCTGCCACAGGAGGTTCATTGGTATCTACGAGAAGGACGAAAATCAAACATATTTAATGCAGTACTCCAGCTAGGAATTGGGGGGGGGGGGAGCAAGAGGAGCATTAGAAGGGGAGTTGGGTTTCTATTTATATCTTGTTGGAATACTGCTATGTGTGAAAGTTGTGATTAATGGAGAGTACAGTGTGGTCTTTACAAAACTCCCTTAACCCCACCATTGGGTCAATATAACATTAAAAGCATGATTGTTAATATTAGTTCATCTATTGCACATATGACATACAAACAGTACAGACATAAATCTCAATTTGTATAAAGCACTGACCAATCTGGGTTTCTGATCTTTATTCTAGGTATGATCTTAACAGCATTGGCTGACATCAATCAGTGCTTAATATCATGAAAGATCTGAGTGTGCACTGTTAGTTTCACATATGATATCCATAAAACAGTATAGGCTCAAATCTGTTCGATTATACAATGAAAGATCGAGGTGTACACTGTTTGCTTTACACACGATATAAAAAACAGCATAGGACCTGATCTGCCAGAACATTATACAAAGAAAGATCTAGGTGTACACTGTTTGCTTTACACATGACATAAAGAAAAACAGCATAGAATCAGATCTGCTAGATAATACAATGAAAGATCTTGGTGTATACTGTTAATTCAACATATGATATATAGAAAACAGTTTAGTCTCATCAGCCAGTACATTATGTATGCTAACAAGAGAACAGTGTAGGTTCAGATTTGTCATTAAAATAATAGATCTGATGTATACTGTATGTTTTATGTATGCCTCTTTCTATGAAATGGAAGGGGAGGTAACCCCCCAATAGTTGTCAGTTCTGAAGTGGACCCTGGTTATGCTATACAACCAAATTATTGTTTACATCCTAATTTAGTGTCTAGGAAGCACTAAAACAGGTGGCTGGATATCAACTAAATCTCATAAGTATTTTCTTGGGTTACTTCAATGCATAAGTCAGACCTTGTCATAAGGGCTACACAAGTGACCTGTTCAAGGGGCTAAACAAGTGACCTGTACAAAGGGCTAAACAAGTGACCTAACAGGCTATACAAGTGACCCGTTCATTGGGGATATATTGGTGTCCAGGTCATAGGGACTAAACAAGTAGCCTGTTCAAAGAAGCCACACAAATGACTGAAGTGTCAATAAAAGTGATCTGCTCATTGGGGCTAAACAAGTGATCTGTTCATTGGGGTTATACAAGTGATCTGTTCATTGGGGTTATACAAGTGACCAGTTCACATGGGCTACACGTGATCTAAGAGTCCTCACAAGTTAACTATTAAGGGGCTATACATGTGACCTGTTCAGTCTGGCTATACAACTGACCTCTTTATAGGGTCTATACAAGTGACTTTTTCACAGGGGTTATAAAAGTAACTTGTTCACAGGGATTACACATGATATAAGGGGCCTCACAAGGGAACTTAATGGGTATAAAAGTGACCAGTTCATAGGGCTATATAAGTGGCCTGTTCATAGGGGTTATACCAGTGCCTTGTTCATAAGGAGTATACAAGTTCACAAGGGTTATGCAAGTGACCTGTTTATAGGGGCTATACAAGTGACCTGTTTATAGGGGCTATACAAGTGACCAGTTCATAGGGACTATACAAGTGACCTATAATAACGTATGTTCAAACAAAACTGTTTCATTTGTGTACACAAAGCACAAAAAAATAATATATTTAAGGAAGTAAAACTTCATTATAATTGGCTCCTAACACTCAAGAAAATCAATTTTTAAAACAAATGAGGCAGTTGGATAATAAACTTTGATAATTTTTTGATAATACTATTATAAGTCGGTCAGAAGTATATTTAGGAGTTTTACAATGAGGGTAATAATAAATTTTAAACTTACTCTGAATGACAGTTATTGTAAGAGTGTCAGTTGCATGTAATCCCTCTGCGTCTTTCACTGTCAGGTTAAACTTATATTCTCCTGCCCGAATCTCACCCTTAGCTGTTGCCACCACTCTGTCTGCATTCTCTGTTGTAAGTGTTGTTGGGCCACTGTAGATACAAGACTATTGTTTAGAGCCTTGTTTTGAAAAAATTAGATGTAATATCAGGAAATCTGCATTCTTATATTAAACTGGACTCAATAAAGAAACTCAATACGCATATTTCCACAAGATAAAATGCCCCTGACAATATTATGCTTAAAAATTCTTAATAAGAAAATATGTCCTACTTTAAGAATACTTTTCTTTAATCTTAGTAGTTCAAATTTTCTTATCTGAAAATGAATTTTAGGAAAGAGTTTTTTAATTAAGATATTATGTCTTGTTGTAAAAAGAAATATCAATTTAATAAAAAAATTGTTTAAGTTCTTTTGTCTTCTTGTCCTAAAAAATATTTCCTCGAGGTCATTTTTCTTACATTATGAAATCAAGACATATCTTCCAAAATATTTTCAAGCTAGTCTCGTTTTTTGAAATCATTTCTATGCATAATCCTAATTTAAAAAGAGATCCCTTTTAAACACCTATACAAAACAACACTGCAAACCTTCATATCTTGAAATGCATCCATATCTGAGTTATGTGAAATCACTCAAAAAAAGTCATGCTGAATATAATTCTCAACAGACTAAAGCCTCAAGCAGAGAAAATTATTGCTGAAGAGCAGGCAGGCTTCCGAGCAGGAAGGTGCACCACAAAACAAATCTTCAATCTCAAGACTCCTTTGCGAGAAATACCTTCAGCGTTAGCAGAACCTATACGTCTTTATAGATTTCAAAAAGGCCTTTGATAGGATATGGCATGCAGCCGTATGGGCAACTATGAGGAAGTACAACATCAGCTCAGACCTGGTGCAGGTTGTTGACCACCTCTATACCAAAGCCACCAGTGCTGTCCTCATCAATGGCAGCAGAGGAGATTGGTTTCCAACAACAGTTGGAGTCAGACAGGGATGTATACTGTCACCTGCACTCTTCAACATTTTCCTGGAAAGGACCATGGAGGATGCCTTGCATGACCACAAGGGGCACTATCAGCATCAGAGGAAGAACAATCACCAACCTTCGCTTCGCAGATGATACTGATGGTTTAGCAGGGGATGAAAAAGAACTGGCCGACTTGGTTGAGCACTTCGACACAACCTCCACCGCATACAGTATGGAGATCAGTGCTGAAAAAAACTAAACTGATGACAAACACCACCAATGGCATCAGTGCAGAAATAAAGGTCACTGGACAGAAGCTGGAAAAAGTCACAAGCTTCAAGTACTTTGGATCAATTATCACAGATAAGGGCTCCAAACCAGAACTACTTTGCAGGATTGCCCAGACAACAGCAACAATATAAAGGTTGAGACCAATATGGAAAGATACCAACATTGCTTTTGGTCCCAAAATAAGGCTGATGCACTCAATTGTCATATCCATCTTTTTGTATGCTTGTGAAACACAGATGCTCACATCAGATCTACAAAGAAGGATTCAAACCTTTGAAATGAGATGCTACCACATGATCTTGGGCATTTCATACAATGACCATGTAACCAATGAAGAAGTCCACAACAGGATCCAATGAGCCATCAGATCCTATGAAGACCTCTTGACCACTTTAAAAAGCACAAACTGAAGTGGTACAGTCATGTCTCAAGATCATCTGACTGGCAAAAACAATCTTGCAAGGCACACTGCGAGGGTGCAGAAGAAGAGGCAGACAGAAAAAGAGGTGGGATGACAACATTAAGGAGTGGACAGGCATGGGATTTGGAGATTCCCAAAGGGCAGTAGAGAACAGGGAAAGATGGAGAGAATTGGTTGTAAAGTCAACGGTGGTGGCCCAACAACCTCTTGGGTTAAGGGATTGATGATGATGATGAAATCACATTGATATATTTCTTCTTAAAACATCATAAAACCAATTAATTTTCAATTTCTTCTTAAAACATCATAAAACCAATTAATTTTCAATTTCTTCTTAAAACATTATAAAACCAATTAATTTTCAATTAAAGATGTTTAGCTTATGACAGTTAAAAGCATTACAGTTACATGTACCATAATGATGGTAAATCTTGGGACAGAAAAAAAACAATAAAAATTATTTTCAGACTACTAAGCCTTATATGCATTTTAAAAAAACATTTTTGGTGTCCAAATGCTTACATACACAAAAATGTAAAGACAAAATGCTATACATCACAAAGCATTGACCAACTCTTGTTCAATTACCAGTCAATAAACTGTGGCAGGACTGGAATGAGGGTTTTGTTTTTTGTTTGTTTTGTTTTTAATACATTATCAATTGGTAGTCTGGCATCTGTGTGCGGTAAAAGCTTATGAAACAATTGCAGAAGTTTGGAATAAGAAAGGAGTTGGTTGGATCAAGAATATTGTTCAGTTTGTGTGCATAGCCAATAGCCAAGACATAGGTGGATATGGTAGATAGTGCATAGCATTTTGCAAAAGAGATACAAACTGAAAAGTGCCTAATTGGTACTTGGAACAGGGAAAGTGCTGTGGAGTTTTAACATGGTTAAATCAATGTAGTGTATCCAACTATGCCTGTAAGCTTCCATCGAACATGGAAAGAGCACTTTATAGTAAAATGAAACAATATTACTCCCTGTCTGTTAATGTCAGTAGTTCCTGGACCTGTCCTGGGATTTCTTCTGCACAGGCTGGGTCGGAAATCCGGGCACTTTTTCACATCTGGGCATTTTCAATGCACAGTTACAACCACCGAGGTGAAAACAGCCACCATTATTCTAGGTGACCTTGCAATATGGCCAAAAGTAGGTTGCTCAGCCAGTGACGTCATCCCGACCAAACCTATAAGATGAACGGCAAGGACTCCGCCACATATCCATTGATTGTTTTAACGAAATTGGCTGAAGTTAGCTCAAACGCCAAACAGGTCTGAGATTATGTTGTGACCATCACAGAAGGGATGGAAGTTGTCTTCCCCTAGCGCTGCATTGTTGTCAAAGATGGGGTCATCCAGCAGCAATGATTTTGCATGCCTAAAGAATAGAGTGTCTGATGGATCTGTGCTTCCCTCATGCCAATATTCCAAGATTCAATCAAGGAGTGAATAATTTCGGCTAACGTAGCCATTGTATTATGCAATGTTACCACCCCCGTAATTGTCAAACCATAAGACTCTGTTGAAGGTACTTCTGGTTGCACATGGGCAAATTTGTCTGTTCTCAGAATTGGCTGAATATCAATATAAATGTTGCTGCTACGTCCCATAGTTAAATAAAAAAATGAATTACACATTTCCTTTATCCCCCACTGAAATGACTGCTTCTTCTGTGAAGTTTTTGGCTAAGCTTGGGTAGAGACTAATTCTCCAGTAGTGTCATGTCATATTTGGCCATTGATGGCGAGTCTGGGCAAGCAAGAGGGTCGACTCTACAGTAACGGCCACCTCAACGATTCCTGTCAGCCTTGTTAGGCATTGACCCAGTGTAGACCAATTCAAATCCAGCACAAATCCAAAAGAATAGTTTGATGCTGAGAATCTAAATTCGTTTTCTTTCCGCAAATAATGATAAAGATTAAATGCAGCATCTGCACTGAAAGGAATGCATCTCTACAGGCATCCCAGTTGCTATATGACTGATGCCCTAACTGACACAATGTTTGATCACATGCTCCAACTCAGTCATCTGATTGGATCATTATGACAACATATCTAAATTTAGTTTCTAGCTTATTAACATATATTGGCTACAATGACATCATAACTGGGCAGAGAAACCATAGTAAACAAAGAGGGGCCCAGCAAGGGGCCAGAGAAGGATGCACTGTGTATTAGTTACTACATTCAATCAATTAAATTATAATTTATTTTTCCTGCGCATATTTTCTGATTTCTCCAACATGAAATAAATGCAAATAAAGACATCATAATTCACTGGCTGTTTAGTCTTTTCCAGCAGACCTATATTACAGTGATTATCCTTATATCACTGTTTATTCCTAAAAAATGTCTGATGCAGATTCTCCTGTATTTGTTCTCTTTTACAAATCTCATTCTTCCAGTGCAACTTTTCACTTAAATTATATGTCCATGGCGGTTTTCTTTACTTTGTTTCACATGCTTTTTAAGATTTACCATTCTTCAGTGATATCAGTGATCCTATAAAGTGATTTAATTGATATGAAAAATATACTGGGCACATCACCAGCATATATATCCACACAACCATCATATATTCATTATAGAATGATAATAATATAGACTAAAATTCAATCCATTTCAGTTTTGTTTTCATTCCACTTTTTATTTTGGTTTTGGAAAGAGAGAATTTTGTCAAAAGGCAATGCCAGTATCTCTCTGCTCTTTAACAGACATTGCAACTTGGATATGGGATGAATAAACGATTTTTAAAGACGTGCCCAGTGGTGTAAATAAGTGGATAAAACCGAGTCAAAGGCTGTAGGCTGTAAGCTGCACGTCTGTACTACAATCCTTTTACTATGTAATAATAGCACGACTATCATAGCTCTTCTAGCATGTACTTGTTTAACGGTTTACATGAAAGCAAATTATCACTGCGCTGTTATTGCAATTAGTTTCAAAGCATTATTTCTGAGACCTCTTATCATACTGTTTAATTTTAGTGCAGTGATGCCTATGATTCAAAACCAAATGATGTACTTCTTTCAGCACAAGTTAAAATCTTTAATTGTATATGCAGTAATGCCATGATGTAAGAAAAGTTACTATAAAATACAAGCAACTGACCAAAAACTTTTTTTGTTTCTTATTACTGGCAGCACATTTTAATGAGTTAGGTATTTCAATTTACATTTGTAAGGTTATTGGTTTATTTTTTACTTCTATCAGTAGATGTGCATTACATGACAAATATAATGATTAATTACACCTGAATCATAACAGAATTTTCTGACCACATTCTGATGTGCACTAAATTAGACCACCATGTACTGGTATTTTCCTTGAACTTTTCATATTTTCCATGAAAACGCATAAACTGTGTTAGGGATTTCAATTGCCACATAGTTTTTTTCACATGAAATGCCATGACATGGGATGTATGCAGTATGACAAGAGTTATTCAATCTGCTATCACAACTGTGGGTGGGACTTGAAATATATAAAAAAAATTTAAGAAAATGATTGATGTTACCAACTGTAGTAATATGTATGGTTCTCTACCTGCTGACACTGATAAGAAAAAAATGAAAATTTTAGCTAACAAATTTTGCAATTATTTTTTGGGAGAAAATATTTGATTCCCAAAACAAATGCAAAGAATAAATGTTCAACAAGCAGCACTGGAATATATGATAATTAAAAGTTGAAAATTCCACAAAACATCTCACCTGGCCTCCATATCAATATTCTAAATTTTAGACATCTACAGATCACCCTAACAGAGATAGTCAAAAGATCTCAGAACCTTTGAAACTGAGCTTGCGATTATGTGTCAACCAATCACAGATCACTTTAAATTTGAAAGATCGTTTCTTATTGGCTGAACTGAGAACTCAGTCTCAAACAAAAGCACAGACTTTTATGATTTCCTGGACTGTACTTGATTTAAATCTATGTTTTATTTTACCTTATTTGATACCAATTATAGCTAAGAACAGACTGATCATCAGTACTGTTACTACCATCCAACAGAAGATTGTCCAGAGGAAGGTACACTTCCAGGCGGGATGGCAAAACTATCTTGGGAGGCACATTAACCTCTGAAGAAAAAACAAAAACAAAAACTGTGAACAGCTGTAACATTCAATTAACAGGCAGTGCTATTCTTACAGTATTTTGATTATAAAATCATGATTTTACCGCAAATTATAATATTGACAAAACTCAAGTAAAATAAAAGTTAATTTATTGTGAAACAATTAATCTTACAGTGCCCCATAGTTATAAAAAAAGTGTAAATCCAAAAAGTGCAGAGATTTCTGAAAATCTTAACAACAGCAATAATGGCATAATATTTTAATCTGGTCATCTGTATGTGCATACAATCATGCCTACCAAATTTCATCTATCTCAAATGATTTAAACTTAATCTTGTTAGCATGGTTATTGTCAGAAACATCAAAAGTCAAGTTAAAAAAGTGTGAATAAAATGAAATAATTACTGTAAAAGTCTAAAAATATATAGTCTGATTGCCTACAAATAAAATACAAATTAGCTCAGTAAATTTAACTTATCTCACCCTCAAGAGGTTTTGCTTATCATGCTAACAATGTTTCCCTCAAAAAATTATAAGTCAAAAATGTACAAAACTATGCAAAACTTTAACAACTGCTAAATTGTTATGATTATTTATATATGTAAACAATTATGCATCCAAAATTTCATTTGTCTAAGATGACTTTGTGCGATCTTTGCTAATTAATCTCTCAGGACATGGAGGGGGGGGCATAGTACAAATGTTATTAGAAGAGTTAATGCAATATACAGACATGCAATCAGAGCATGCCTGCTTACCTTCCAGACTCAGCTTATTATTTGGCAGAGAGATATGCAATAACATCATGCATGCCTACAGTCTAGATGGTGTTGATTATATCTAAAATGAGTGCAATCCTTAAGGATTAACAGCGACGAAAATTACGATATCAATTTGCAACAAAATGAGAAAAATATTCCAGGCCTACAAGTTGTGGCTCTTCAAAGGATCAATAAAAATATTGTCATACTTGGTTTTACCACGATGTGGACATCTGCTGTAGAGGTCTGTCCAACTATGTCAATCACTTTTAAGGTAAAGGTGTAATCTCCTTCTTCCAGGTTAGACAGATGCAGCAGTGGAGTTCTGACACCCTAAAATATGCACAAATAAATTGCCTTATCATAAGACATCAACAAAGTATACAAGCACATTGTCTTTCATTAAATTAATAAAGATGTCAAATGTTTCTATTTGTGAATTTTGATCTCAACTGTTAGCTAATCACTTTGAAGTTGTCAGCTCTTTAAAAAGCTAATGTATTCTTTGTACTGAACCATTCATAATAAATCCAATAGTTCTCTATGGTTTTCTTCAATACACTGTGTTTGACTGTTATTCACTCTAGAGCAAACACAACAGCCCAAGATGCCTACTTAATCAACCAACACACATCTATGCATAACACCTATACACCAAACAGTGCTGTTGTTGAAGAATGTATACACACATGCTGACCATGGGACAGGAATAAGTAAAATTTTTGCTAATATAAGTGGCAAAAAATTGTAATCTAAGCATAAAAAGTTTAATCAATATATTACTAGTACTAATGTTAGTACTCCCACTTCATTGCAGATACGAGATTGTAACTGTATTACATGCCATAAGTCTCGGGCTCGGCCAATGTGGGTATATGAGAAAGCTTGCCAGTAGCTTCTCGTGGATCGGTGGTTCTTTCGGGGGTTTTCTCAGGTTCTTCCTCCACCATTTATACTGGCCGCCATGTATAGCCTATCTTGTGCTGAAAAAAGGCATTAAACCCAACAACAACAATAACAACATGTCCTAATTACACTGTATGAAAAATGTACATTTCTTCTTACTACTAACCTGGATCTGCAGGTCAAAATACTTAGCAAAATCCATGTGGATTAGTACCAGAATACAAACATACAACATAGTGAAATATTATTTATATTCAATGCTCTCTTTAACTGGCCAAACATGTCAAGCGTTTGCTGAATGATCATGCAGTCCACAAATTCTGTCCTCAATTGCTATATAGCATCACTCACTCTTCTTTACAAATTTGTAAAGTGGTGTCGATTTGTCCTTTTCTGATAGGACATGTTTTGAAGTTTAAAAAGACCCATTTGCTCTAAGAATTTTCATCCACAAGTCACACTGTAAAATGCCATTTCATTTTAATATCTGGCGCCATTTTCTTTAAAAGGACAGACTGGTCTGCTAACTACTTAGATTATCAGTGTAATGAACATGCAAGGCAAAGTTTCAAATTAAAGAAACCCGTTTTATTTAAAACAGAAAATAATAATAATAATAATAATAATAATAATAATAATCTAAATGACAAGCACAGCTTTTTTGCTTTTATTTTTATGTTTTTAATGTACTGGCAAAGCGCAATCCATATACAGGCGAGCTTAAGACGTAATTCGGTGATAAAAGTGTAATGATTACCCCAAAAACGAAATGGTTAGCAACAAGTATAAGTCATTTCTATGCGAAAAATATGACAAAAATCTTAATCTAGTGATAAGCTACAAACTTACAGTCATATCAGCTAAATGTCCTGAGGTTTTCATCCATTCATAACTGACAATTCCCTTGTCATCTGTGCTCTTGTTGCCATACAGGATGACAGAGTTTTGTGGCAAGTGGATCATCAAGTCTGAGCCTGCATCAGCAATGGGTGGGTAATCCATCTCTGGATAAGAAGATTATGTATCAATTAGCAGTAATCCATCTTTGGATAAGAAGATAAGTATCAATTAGCAATAATCAATCTCTGGGTAAGAAAATTAGGTTTCTGTTAGCAGTAATCCATCTCTGGATAAGAAGATTAGGTGCCAATTAGCAGTAATCCATCTCTGGATAAGATCAGGTATCAATTAGCAGTAAATCAATCTCTGGATACGAAGATTAGGTGTCAATAAGCAGTAATCCATCTCTAGATAAGATTAGTATCAATAAGCAGTAATCCATCTCTGGATAAGAAGTTTAAATATCAATTAGCAGTAATCCATCTCTGGATAAGATCAGGTGTCAATAAGCAGTACTCCATCTCTGGATAAGATCAGGTGTCAATAAGCAGTACTCCATCTCTGGATAAGATCAGGTGTCAATAAGCAGTAATCCATCTCTGGATAAAGAAGTTTAGATATCAATTAGCAGTAATCCAATGCTGGATAAGATCAGGTGTCAATAAGCAGTAATCCATCTCTGAATAAGATCAGGTGTCAATAAGCAGTAATCTGTCTCTGGATAAGAAGTTTAGATATCAATTAGCAGTAATCCATCTCTGGATAAGATCAGATGTCAATAAGCAGTAATCCATCTCTGGATAAGATTAGGTTTCAATTAGCAGTAATCCATCTCTGGATAAGAAGATTTGGTATCAATTAGCGGTAAACTAAGTACACCTGCAAGTAGGAAATTACAGGGGGTAGACAAACTTTAGAAAGCATGGTCGCCCACTCACCCACCTGACAGCCATTCCCAAAAACTGGTTGCCCAGCAACATCATCTCATTGTTCAAGTATTACTCTTAAAGTTTTTCCAATTAAAAGCAATAACATCTGATTGTCCATGTATTACTCTTAAAATTATTTCAATCAAACAAAAATGTGATTATTCAAAATTCAGCACTGGATTTCTTGCAGTATAATGTGAAAATGGAAACAAAAATAAATATTCATTTCCTTCATTTCATGAAGACAGGATGTTTTATTACTTTACATCCTGGCAAACATTCTCCTTTTTGAAAACATCTGTTAAAATAAAAGCTGATGGTCCAGCTGGGCTCTGACTTAGAGTCACCTGGTTGCCCTGCTTTGGTTCTAAGTTGTCCCAGTTGACTGGGCAATGGATTTTTCTACCCATGGTTTGATCAGTCTGAGTATCAAGACAAGCAAAGAAACGAAGTTTAACTGTATGATTCTATTACTAGTCTAGATCAATTTCTTACATACTTATCAACTTTTTTAGTTATTCCTCAAAGTTAAAAACTTTATAAAACTCTCAAATATAATCTTTACATTGTTGCTGCTGCTGCTGGAAAACCAATACCTCTATCCTGTTATTTGTTAAACCCAGCTCAAAAACATGAATCTGTCTTAGGAGATACCTTTAATGACAGTGACATCTGCTGTTGTTGAATTTGAAGCACCATCTGAATCAATAACTGTCAATCTGTAAATATAAAGTCAGAAATATATATAAACCCCAAATCCAGTAAATATAAAGGCAAAACCTTGGTAAATATAATAGTAAAATTCTTAGTAAATAATGAACACCTACAAACCAAAAATGGGTTATAGTACACAGGTGCGACTACCAATATTATACAATTGAAGAAATCTTGGTTTGATATGCAGCATGTGAGGGCAAAGTGCTAAGTCAACCGGGGGTAAAAATTTTGTCAAATTATGTTTGAAATTATTCATATTCAAACTTAACATCAGTCTACCAAACATAAAGCCTTATATCATGCTGGTTTCAAGCCAAGAAATCCCTGAAAAGTTATGGAACAGAAACTAAATTCTCAATGGACTGACGGTATGTGACATAACATGATGTGAGATGTGATAAAATACGACATCAGATGTGATATAACATTATCAAATAGTAATGTGTAATACTGTATACTACAGAATATGATGTCAGATGTGATATAACATGTATCAAATGGTAACGTGTAATACTGTATACTATAGAATATGACATTCATATAGAAATTGTTAAATTATGCTTCTATGAGAATATTTACTCAGTCACATTAATATTTCTGTTATAAGCCTGAATTCTAAGCTTATATCATTAATGTTAATGTGATCAGGGAAATTAAGGAGAAATTAAACTTCAGGCTGGAAGAAAATTGGGATGCTACATCTTTAATCTATTTGTAATATAACAAAATTATATTAGCCATATATGAAAGAAATTTTAAAAAGTCTGTAAAATTTAGCTGCTGCAAAATAATAGTAATTCACATTATGTAGATACAGCTGCCTGCATATATGCCTAGTCTAACAGTGGGCTGAAGCCTGGGAATGTAAAATCTCTTTAATTGGCAATCTTTAATTAAAAGAGAGGAAATTTAAGTCAAATTACTCACTTAAAAGTATAATTTCCTGGCACAAGATCCTTAAGGGTCAATATGGCTATATGTTCAGTAATTTTCTGGTCCCTTAATGGTCCACTCACTTCATCCCAGTGGTAGCTGGCAATAGTGTCGTCATCAGTACTGGCTGTTTTTAGAACACAAAAATGTGACGATTAGAATAATGTAAACTTAATGAAAACATTTCCATCTACATCATTTTAAACTTGGAAACCATATATATATATCAGACAAAACAATTTATGCTGTCCAGGATTGTGATTAGAATAAATTTAATTCAAAACTAATTCTGCACATTAATTTAGGGAGTGAGTGTGCAAGTGTGTATCTTATATATATATATATATATATATATATATATACAACACAAAAGAATTCGATTAGAATAAATTAATATAAAAAAATAAGTCAAAACATTAATTTAGTATTAGAGTCTTGATAGTTTAGTTTAGTCTAATACACAAATCCAATTTATTTTGGGTTTTTTAATGGATATAAAGACAAGTGAGTCTGGACACACTCACACACACACACACACACTGAATAAACTTTAATATACTTCAATACATATTGCAATAACTTTATCAAGCAATTTAAAATGTTTCAATGCATATTATCCTAACATCAAAAATATTTTATGAGTAATGAAGTTTTAATAGAAATTTTTTTGTAAAAATCATTTACCGGTGGATAAGCAAAATTGACTTCAGTGACATCAAATTTAAATTTCATGTGAAAATCTTTGCAACTAAAAATGATTTGACATGACTCACTGTCTACACTCTTATTATCTGCTCCAATTTTGCAGCGTACTTACTAAAACAAAAATATTCTCTAATTCTAAAAGGTACCTTCTATTATTACATGTGTCAATACATATTTTGCAAATATTGCAACCGACGGATAACTGTACAACCAATATGCATATTCTGTGCATTTATGTCATCCATCTAACAGAATGAAAAGCATCAGTAACCTTGATCTGTGATCTTGACCTTGAAGATATCATCTTGATCCTGACTTTGAAGATATGACCCAAACTATGATACTTGACAATCTAGAGATACAGCAATGTACCAAGTTTGATCCATCTTAAGGTTCCATTCATCTTAATGAACTCCAGTTTTGCGAGATAAATGCTTACTGTATCGCTCAAAATGACACGATTATTACATTATGATGCCAAATATATGACATTACTCTCTGCCTAATTGTAGCACTACCAACTTGGAAAGAGACTGGACAGAAAATGACTTTGTTGTGACTTTTATTTCTTATTAAAAATTAAAATTCCTATGTAGTTTTTAAATTGCAATCACAGTCCCGCAATAACAAAATCATAAGGTCAACAAAAAAGGAGATCTGTGGAACTCTTTAGCTCTTTATAACCTGCCATAAAACAGTAGTGAAGGCTCTCTGTTGCAGAAAACCCATGTTACATCAATAATTGTTTCCATGTGAAGAATTTAAGGGTTAATTTTGCCATGGCTACCAAGAAAAATCATAACACAATCAGGAATAATTAACAACTGTGTGGCAACCAGTTTTGTATGGCAACTGGTGGAAAGTCTCTCTTACCAACAACAGTTAAAACATTTAACTTCCACTTAACCAAAAGATAAAAAAAAATTTATTGGACGTACCCTGAAAATGTATCCATTTTAGTTATGGACTGCTCTAAAAGAAAATTAATGAATTTATCACTTATAAATTTAGAAGTCAGACATTGCTAAAGCATACCCACTGAATTCCGTTTATTGGTTTTGATAAGCCACAAAAAATATACCTGATCCATCCAATATACCCGAGTTAGGTAATTTAATCTGCAGAGATGTAGGTTTGATAATAGCCACAGGAGGTTTATTCTCCCTTTTTGCTGAAAGAAAACAAAAATGGAAGGTTTACATGTATCACAAGCAACATCATGAAAACTTCTAATAAAGTCTGCAATTTATGTGTCCTATAATCATAATGGAACAAGGTCAGAACCTGTATACTGCAAATTAAAAACTTTAAACAAACTCCAACAAAACTAAAAATCAGAATTACTGCTGTTGCCATTGTCACTACTGCTGGAAATTACAAAAAAAAACAACAACTGCAGTGTCTGGCTGGGCTCAATAAAAAAAAATAAATAAAAATATCATGAGAAAAAATGTATGTTTTTTGTGCTATAAAATGTTTTGGCACAATTTAATTTCATCACAGCATTATACAGGCTAATTCCTAAAAATATGTATCACATGCATACATGCAATGCTTTAGATAAAAAGTGAGGGACAAAAGATTACAAAAAATAATTAAAATAAAAAAGATGAAAAAAGTTTATGATAAAAGCTAATTATAATTTCTTATGAGTCATTCCACTACCTCATAAATCCAATCCTATGAAGTGAAAAAAGACATTAACCACATATTATGGCATCTTTTGGGAACAGATACACTAAAAAGGTCATCTGCTTGAATGATCTCCCCTTGGCACCAAATCATATTATTCATCAGCTTTTACTGGGGCAGAAGTGAATGCTCTTCCTGGAATGTAACTCTTGGGAAAGAATGCCTATATTGTGTAGATATCATCAAAGAAACTTATTTTATTTCAAAAATTGGTTTATTCCTCAAATAAATTACCAAATTATGCAATAAGAATATATGGGAGAATATGCATGTGACAAAAGTTAAAGCCCCTTACCCAGGAGTTTGCCCTGGCTCAGTTCTCATAATGCATGAGATTGAACTAATAGTCTTTGTGAGATGTTGGGAAAATTCCTTGGTTATCTCTGATCTGAGATAAATACAAACTGAAAGGTATCTGCAAGGCCCCTTTAATCAGCATGTTGACTAAGCACTGAAGTATTAACCAACAATCACAGGATTTCTATCCAAGGGGAAACCACTCTCACCTGACTTTTGTCTCTGTCAGCAGACGACATTTTAGGGCTCCTATTGCTAAAACAAGCCAAGAAACATGGTTAACATTTTTCTTTTCACTTAGGAGGAAAGACTCCACACATAATACGATCTGGTAATGAATCTGAAGAAAAGAACAGGAAATATTATTACAATTTGCAGTTCAATACTTTGTCAATATTTAATACTGTCCCTCTGTCTGCTCACTGAATGAGACATGGAAGCGATTTGTGACTTTTGGAGTTAACACCACATGATAGGCCATACATGGCAGCCAGTATAAATGGTGGCAGAAAAGACTAGGAAGACCCCTTGAAGAACCACTGATCAATAGAGAGCTATTGGCAAGCTTTCTCACATACCCACATTAGTCAAGCCATGACCCGAACCCATCCAAACTGAGGTGAGATGTGAGTGATCGGTAAAGATGCACACCTTATACAATTCGGCCAGCTGTGGACCATAATGGGAGCACTGACAACAAAGAAAACAATTATTCTGCAATACTTACGTGGAAGCACTGTTACATTAACATAGGCTTCACCATACATGTTAGGTGCTGTTACCTGGACTCTGAATGTGTATAACCCTGCAATTAACTGCAACAAAAAAGTGGTAAAAAATTTCTTCAGTATTTTGTGTTTAATTTCAGACAGAAAAAGCTATGAAAATACTCTAATTGAAATAATAAACCATCAAAGCTATTTAAGACAGAAGAACTACGGTATATACTTTTATATACCCAGCAAGTTAGATCCAACTTCAAACTGAATATATCCAGCTTTGCCACTGCATAACGTGCCAACAGATCTGGTTTCAGCAGTTTGTTCAGAGTAACCTGTTGAGCAAACAACATTGACTCTGATCAGCTGGTGCATTATGCAACTGCAGATCAAGATCTATGTTGTTGCACTCTACTTATAAGTTAGGATAAATGGTTTAGAACAAAGTCTAAAGTCAGTATCCCACTCTTGAACAATTCAGTTTATGTAAACAGATCATTATCTATCTATGGGTAATCACTACCATTCCACGCTACCTGAAAAAAGCATTTTGTCCTGAAAGTAGCAATATAAAACACAATTAAAAAAAACAAAAGTAAAGGTAAATGCAATTGAGCAAAGCTGATGAAATATAATTCCAAATCTAGTAATTTTTTCCCCAAGTTGCAGGGATATCAAACTTGACCTGCTTACTTCAGTTATGCTTACCTTCACCCATTTTTTTTACAGACCCAATGAAAAATCTTACCAGAAGTAACATACATGTAAACCAATGTTTCTGTCTCACCTGTACTAAAGACAATCTTTATCAACCATGATCTCAGACCTTTTGGAGTCATATTTGGAGAGGCCTTACCTTCTTAATGTATGACTGTATTCACATTCTGTTAGCAATTTACAATTTCTTTTATTGGGGTGGATGGAGAGATAAATTTCTTTTTATTCTAAAAGATTAAACAGATCAAAACTTGATCAGTTGATGCCAGATATTCAATTAGAAAAAAAAACGATCATCTATATTCCAGGGTTCAAGGTAACCTCACAAAAATCTCTAACAAAAATAAAACAAGACATTACAGATGAAAAAGTTTAGCTCATGAGATATACTCATATGCTATTCATCTTTACCTTTGAGAATCCACAAGTTTCAGGTTAACAAAAGCACTATAACCCTATCATGAGAGACATGATATAACTAAAGGTATTTACGTTTTTCAGGATCAAAGTGTCTGTAGTCTTCCCCTCCATATTGCCTGACTCGGCTCCTTCTGGGTGTGCCTCTAGGGCCCACTCATAGTGGTATTCAACACCTGCAAATTCAACACCAGAAAAATAAAACAGTGCATATTTGGAAACTTTCCATGTGACAGAAATAATACTATGTATGAACTGTGAACCTGATGATGTAAATTTCATTGCAATACACAGAACAACCATTGTAAAGATATAAGCAAAGTTTAATTCTGAATGTTACATCATAAACATAATAAATGTGGCATAATAAAAACATAATAAATGATACATAACATAATAAACATTGCATAATAAACACCGTTTCTAAATATCAGCATAAAAAGAAAGTAATGCTGTGCATATCCCACATAAACAGCACCATTTCTCCATCACATACGTGGCAAGAAGCACCAGTTCTAATTTTATTTATATACATACATGTACATGTTAGTTTTATTTATGAACACATATGTACCTGTTGCAGTTTTATTTATGTACATACATGTACCTGTTACAGTTTTATTTATATACACAACTGTACATGTACCAGAGCAGTGCATTATCCTTCCTGCCTGATATATCCCAAATTTTCATATTTTCCTAAATTTTTCTCTTGATCATACTTGTGATCACGCTCTCTCATTATCTTCTTATTTTTGCCATTTTGATGGTGGCTGCCCATTTTGCAAATACTTCTATGCTTATCACTGAATGTTTATTAACAATGATATAAATATTATAAAATTCTGGATTATTTGTTGAGTCAGCAAACACCAACTTTTCCAATTGATCAATACTAGCCTGACACCCTATACTTTCTGTTATTATCAGTAATGAAATCGGTGATTGGGGGCACTATGCAAGGCCAGTTCACATGCATGAAGACTCTTTTGACAATATTCAAATTAATTTAGTTTTGATATGTGGATGAGTGGCATAACATCTGTCCATTTGTGCTGCGAGCATTCACTGTACCTCCTGAGGTGCTGGAAATTGGCAGGTACTCAATTAATACAATATACAGATCAATCAACCATTGAAGGGATTTGTCAACTCATGATACTTCTCAAAACTTATTATATGGACACTAGCAGCAGGGAGGGTGAACAGACCACTCTTATAATTAAGCCAAATTTTAGTGATAATTGAGGCAAGTGGTCTGTTCGACTGCCATACCGCGCATATCCTCTTCCCCTCTTGTCTGCTGTTATCTTACACACATATGTGGTCATTCACCCCCCCTGCTGCTATAATTTAAACAATTATTATAAATATTATTAATATGGTTGTCATCGGGGAACCTCATTCAGCTAGATTAGCAAGAGAGCGACTAGAAGCAATTAGAAAATATTTACCTGTTCGTGATGCTGTCAAGCAACAATTACAAGAACGACAAGAATCTCATGTTGAATTTGAGGAGGATACAAAACAATTATTTAAACCTATTACTGAGACCAACCTGTGTTAGAGAAAACCGCTGAGGAAACTGGAAAAATAGCAAAAAGAACAAAACAGACAAAAAAGATTCTTAGAGAACTTCCAGCCGAAATAGCTGCTGCGATGCCAGTCCCGGAAATACCTGAAGATGAAGATCAGCCTGGAGGTGCTGAAGCACCAACCCCCGAACAAAAGAGTCATGTAATAAGTACTGCTGAACTGATAAATAAATTTGATGAAAAAGTTATTAATTACCTTAAAAACTTTAACCTAGATCAACTAGCTGAGTTTGCTTTGGGTGGTTTTAGTCGAAGAGATAAATTAATGAAACCTGAATACGCTAAAGATATTAAAAACAGTAAACAATGGCAAAAATATTTATATCGCATATTTATGGATGTTGAACGAATTGACGAGAATGATCCACTATATCAGAATTATGTCAGTGAAATTAATAAATTAATCAAATTAGAAAAGGAGAAAAAACAAAGTAAAAAACCTTCAAAACAAACAACACCAAAACCATCTGAGCAATCATTTCGTGATTATCCAGGATCACCAAAATCACAAATACCAGTTCTATCTCCTACACCAAAGAAAACAACATCATCGAAACCAAGTGAAGAGGAAGAAGAAGAATTTCAAGACGCTCCCGGTGTAATTGGAAGTGGTTTAGGAAGTGGTCTTATTACTTGTCCCAATAATATCCTTGCTGATGTTGATCGATTAGAAATTCTCATCGGAGGAAAACGAGCTGGTAATAATTCCCCAGAAATTATTAATGAAGCAGCTGATATTTGCAGACGATTATTTACCGGTGGTATCATGGACGTTGATGTTTATCAGTCTCTTATTAATGAAATTGCCGATGACTACTACAGCGACTGAGTATGTAATTAAATACAATTACTATAATAAAATGATCGTACATAGTACTCAACGTGGACCAACTATGGTCAGGGTAATAAATTCACGATTACCAGTATATAAAACGACATACGGAAATGGACTAGGTGATGTTGTTCAGGGTCTATTTAGAAGGATAGCCCCAAAAGCAATACCGATCGCAAAGCAACTGGGAATGAAAGCTATTGATGTTGTTCGTGAAAAAGGTATTGGTGCTATGTTGGTAATGTTGCTGGTAAAGCATTTTCAGCGATTAAAGATAGATTAACACGATTAATACGCAGACCTGCGGTCCGACCTCAACCAGTAAAATTACCTAGTACAGAAGTAATGCCTGCAAATGTCAGTAAAATAATAAATCAAATTGCTAATCAAAAACTAGCAGAGTTGGCTGATGTACCAATGTCAGAAAAAGAAAAAAATATAACCGCTAGTCTGATAGCAGGAAGTGGGAAGTGGTCTCACTTCCCGAAGTGGTCTTCGTTTTAGACGATAATAAATATAATAAAGATGTTCAAGCGAATATCTGATCCCGCATTTGACATGGACGCACCAGTACTTAAAGATGAGTCTGTGCGTGATTATCAATATTATTCTTATGACGCTCGAATTCCAGATCAGCGTGGACGAATTGAATTACAGGTTCAGGATACAAGTAGATATTTCTTACCCGCTGAAGCATTTATTGAAGTAGAAGGTGAAATTTTAAATATTGCTAATCCTGCAGCACCAGTAGAATATGGAGACGATGTTAATGTCGGTTTTGTTAATAATGGTATTATGGCGTTATTTGATAGTGCTACGTACATGATTGATGGTAAAAATATTGAATCAATTCAGAAAGATGTTGATGTTGCAACAACAATACTTGGTCTTGCTAGATACAGCGACGATTATTCAAGATCAGCTGGTCCATCAATGATGTTTGCAAAGGATACAACTGATTCTCCAGAGTATCGACAATATGAAATAGGACAACCAAGAAATTTTGCTAGAAACGCCAATGCGGATGTACAAAGTATGATTATTAATGTAGATCCAGATTTCAACTTAGGATTTAGATCACATCGAGCAATGTTGCGTGGTGGAAGAAGAGCATTTTCATGTTCAATTCCATTGTCACATATCTTTGGATTCTGTAGAAATGTCAGAAAAGTCATTTTCGGAGCTAAACATACAGTTGTACTTGTACGAAAAGCAACCGACAACGATGCATTATGGAGACTCGCTGGTGATCCTGGCAAAGTAATTCTTACAAAACTTTCATTGTGGATGCCGGTGATGACTCCATCAATAACTGAAGAAGATCGTCTACTCTCTTTTATGAATCAAGGTGGTAAATCAGCATTATCGTGGTTAACAATGACCACAGATGCTATCCAGAGTAATATTAATGGTTTATTTACGTGGCAAATAGCATCACAACAAGGTGTTTCTGCACCACGACATATATTTATTGCATTTCAAGATGCTGCACGGGTGGATGATCAAACACGTAGTATTATGATATTTGATAATCTTGGTGTTTCCGAAGTTTCCTTAAGAATAAATGGACATCAAGAACCATCCGAGGATATTTTACTGAATTTCGATCAAAATCATGTAGCACGTGTATATCACCGTCTAATGACGTTCATGGGACGTGATCAAAATGTTGATACTGGTTTACAAATATCACAATTGGATTTTACAACCTTATACCCAATTTATTATTTTTCGCTCGAACATTTAGATTTAACCAGACAATCTGTAGTCGATATACATTTTCGAGCTCGTGTGACAATAGGAGCTATTGCCAATTACAGAGCAATTGCTGTCATACTCAGCGATAAATCGATGTTACTTGAAGGTGCTGGTGGACGAATGAGAGTTGTTGATGCTCCAGTAGAAAACATGTAATTAGATTATTTATGAATATTATAATGTCGTATAATAATGTTAGTGTTAGTCTGACTCCTGGTCAGATTAAAAGGATACAATCAGCATCAAAAAATAATTGTGGATTAAAAATATTGCTAAAGAAAGATCAGATGAGTGGCTCAAATAAATTATCTCTTACGGAACGTCAGTTCGGGTATTTCAATGAAGCCAAAAAATCAAATAAAGGTATAAAACTTAATCTTTCTGCGGGTGCCATTAAAGATATAATTAAGACGGGTGGTATATTTCCACTTCTTGCTGCTATACCAGCATTAATTGCCGCTGCAGCCCCAGCTGTTGCAAAAGCAGCTGCATTAGGTGCTGTTGGAACTGCTGCTGGAATGGCATTAAAGAAAGCAACTGGACAAGGAATAAAACGAACACCAAAAAAAAGGGAAGAGGTCTAAGATTACCAGGGACCCCACACTGGTACGGAAAAGGCCTAAGATTACCAGGGACAATTTACTGATATCTCCTATGTCCAATTTTGATTTACTAGATGCTGCTAAAAAATTAAAAATAAAAATTTTTAGAGGTGTTTTTATGCGCGATCAATTACCAAAACAGCCAAACAATATTGAAACAGGTATTATTAATCTCGATAAAAATTCTGGTCCAGGCACGCATTGGGTCGGATATGCAATTGATCCACGTGGAATTATTTATTTTGATTCATATGGACTAGCTCCACCAAAAGAATTCTTAAAGTATATTAGTTGCTATCAAAGTATTCCAATATGGTATTCAACATTACCTACACAAACATTAACCGATCCACCAATATGTGGTCGAGAAGTACTTAACGTACTTGATGCTATATCAAAATCAACAAAACCACCCCACAAAGTTGTACATGAATATACTACGACGTCATATTTAAACAGACATTAGTAAATATAATGGTGGATATTTATGGAAGATCTTCCCGTAGAGGTCATCAGCAAGCTGATTTATCTAAGTATGCAACTCTTGATCAACTCAGAAATGAAATTGATGATTTATTAAATATAACCAGTGTGGATCAAAATGAAGTAGTTGTTTTTCAGGATAATCAGGGGACGATTAAAAACTAGTAATATACAACTATCAGATGTTCTTATAAGAATTCCAACTGCAGTCGTTGATAATATAGTTATTTTCTCTGATCAGGGTAAAATACAAGATTCTGGTACATCACTCAGTAATTATATTAAGAAATCCGGCGATGTATTTACCGGAGACATTATTATGAATCAGAATAAAATCACCGACATTGGAAATCCAGCCGCAGATGCAGACGCCGCAACAAAGAAATATGTTGACGATCAAGAATCTAAATACGTATTGACCAACCGCGGTATAATGCGTGCATTTCTCGACATGAATAATAATGGCATTAATAATCTTAGAACACCAGAATATAATTTTGATGCTGCGACGAAGAAATACGTTGATGATAAGGAAATTCCGATCAGGAATGATGTAACCACACTAAAAACTAATTATGATAATCTTGCAGAAACTTTTGCTAAACATATAGAACTGTTCTTAAATTTCCGCAGAAATATAAATAAACCCTTTAAAGATTTTTTTGGTGATTCATCAACCGTTGACATAAAACTAGCCGACATTAACACGAAACTCAATGATATTGCCAGTGGAATACCTAATATTGTTCAAAAAACTAATCTGATTAAAATTCCACACGGACAAATTAAAAATATTGTATACACAGTAGCATCAGGATCATCAACATGGACACCACAAAATAACACTATCAAATATACCGCAGAAGTTACTGGTATTTACAGGCTGTCCGTATTTAGTGATGAAAGATTTGCTATAATTAACAGATATATATTGCGTCATTCAACTGATTCTCTCTCTGGAGTTGTATCTATATTGTTAAGAAAAGATGTTGAAGAAACATTTATACTGAGAATATATAATCAAACAATAAACTCAGAGCCTTATTGGTGGCATATGGAATTTGTGGTTGAAACACCACAATTAATCACTTAATATAATAATAATGGATCAACCTCAGTCTCGCATTGACGTTCAACTTTACAGATGCAATCAAGTATGTGAGCGTCTGACTAAACTAAATAATTTTATCGACTATTATAACACGAAAATAAAAAAAATACAAAAGACGTATAGTTGTTATCGATGTAGTTGTTTACTCGGTTTCTGCTGTTATTACTGGAACAGGATTATTATTATCAACATTGACGATGACAGCACCTACTATTATAACCATTATTGTTTCAGCATCAACGACTATTGCTGGAGTTCTCGGTATTATAACCAAAAAGATACATACTTGTACAAATGCTAAATTGCACGATTATATGATTAAATTACACACAGTGGCAGAGGCATGTTCTAAATTATCTTTGTATATTTCTTCGTGTGTCAGTGATGGTGAAATATCTGATACTGAATTCGCGATGATGATGAAAACTTATGATGATGCTTTTAAGGTGATCGCAAATGATTTTAATGAATTAAATAACAACAATAATAATAATGACAGACAGGGAATTACTTCAGCAGATCGTCACTAATACAACTCCGTCAAAAACTACTATGATATCGTTAAGTTCGACCAATCCTGAATTTAGTGTCAATTTTCCAACCGCAATTCCTGCAAAAGAAATAGCATTAGCACAATTGCGAGTTTATTATAGTTGGCCCAATATTAGATCAAAACCATTTGGTGGACTACAGCCAAATAATTCATTAATATTTGCTAATAAGAATAAGCCTGATGGAACTCCTGATTGGCAAATAGTTTCTATTCCAACGGGCAGTTATCAAATAGAACAGATTAATGATGAGTTCCAACGCAGAATTAAATCTATTACAGGAAAAGAATCAAAAATAGCAATTACTGTCTACGAACCAACACTATCTGCGGTTATTGAAGTAAATTCCCCTGATTACTCCGTAGATATTTATCAAAGTTCGATTAGATCAGTATTAGGTTGGCCTGAATATCCACCGGTTTATCAAGTACCACCAGAACCACAGAGATCTGATTTTGTCATAGATGTTAAAAAATTTATAAAACCTCCAGAATATCGAACAGAAAAAAATGCTTACCCATGGCGACGATATTTTGGTGATGGGGTTATACATTATATAGATAAAACAGAAACCCATTTTACAAAAATAGTTGATGGTAAAAAAGGTAAAATAATAGTACTTGATGTTGATGAAATAAATTCATATGCTAGTACAATTAAGTCTGAACACGGACGTGTACTTAATTATCTAAGAAATTTATTTTCCAGCATTAGCACTTCCTACAACGATGACTTAAAAAATCAAATAATTGAAGCAATACAACATTTGAATCAAGTTGCTTCAGACCTAGAGTTCATGAATGATATTATTGTTAACAGAGAAAAAAAATTAGTGAACATAGCAGCAGATAAACGATATAAAGAGTTATATATAGTTAATGAAGACGGTCCACCTCGAGCTGTTAGACTAAATCTTCTGTTCACAACAATATTTCTAAAACATTTCGGAATTACGCGAGAACAACTATCAACATTTATAATTCCTGGATTTAACTCTGAAGAGCTAAAGAAATCAGTTAATGATCTTATTGATGAACAATTTAAAAGAATATGTGATTCATGGAAAAATTAATACCTACACCAACCATTCTTAAATATAATAATGATCCACACGGTGGAGGTCGTCATATCTCACCTGGTATTGTTAATATAACAACAACAATTGCAGTCAATCTGGTATGTGATGTAATTGATGACATTTATCAAGTAGATCTTTCAAAATCTAATCACCGCAGTGCCACTGCGGAACAGGGGTATATACTATATTCATTTAGCCCTAAAGACCCACCCGGTTGGTTAATTGTGTCTGAACCAATTAACCCCGTGTACCTGCGAGTTCATAATCCATTTCTGACAAGAATAAATTTCAAACTCACTGACCAGACAGGAAACATTTTGGATCTAAGACAAGAGTCTCTTAATATTAATTTGTATATACGCTCTTAGAACGTCTGATTAAATATTTCCTAATATAATAAGGGAAAAAATAATCTGATTCTGAAATAATATATTTTTCTTAATCTGATGGGTAAATATATACTCTGTTTGATGTTTTTGGACAGATTTTCTGAAAACTGTCAGAAAATATTATTATTATTATTATTTGTAGAAATCTGAAATCTGTTAGATTTTCTGAAATCTGTTATAAATTATTATTAATATTATTATTTGTAGAAATCTGAAATCTGTTAGAAATTATTATTTTATTATTTTTTCTGTGGAAAATCTATTAGATTTTCTGAAATCTGTTAGATTTCTGAAATCTGACAGAAAATTAAAATTTATTGGGTATAATTGTCCGACTGAATCATGAAATTCATCAAAAAACTGTCAGAAATTATTAATATTATTATTATTTTATTATTTTTCTGTGAAAAATCTATTAGATTTTCTGAAATCTGCCATCTGAAATCTGAAATCTGTTATAAATTATTATTAATATTATTATTTTCTGAAATCTGCCATCTGAAATCTGAAATCTGTTATAAATTATTATTAATATTATTATTTTCTGTAGAAAATCTGCTAGATTTCTGAAATCTGTTATAAATTATTATTAATATTATTATTTTCTGTAGAAAATCTGCTAGATTTCTGAAATCGGACAGAAAATTAAAATTTATTGGGTATAATTACCCGACTAAATCATGAAATTTACCAGAAATTGAAATCTGCCGGGTATAATTACCCGACTAAATCATGAAATTTACCAGAAATTGAAATCTGCCGGGTATAATAGGTACTCTGATTCATGAAAAATTACAGATTTCCTTATCTGATGGGCAGTTTACTAATCAAAATCATTAAAATCTGATTTCTATGATTAAAACAATTGTATATATAATAAAGCGAGATAACTCGGCTATCTCTCTCTGAGGAGTAAATTAAACGATTATTTCCCTTACTACTACGTTCGATTTACAGACAATAAATACTTCTTGTTTTTCGTTAATTATTTAGTGAATTATTTCTTTTTCCGTAGGTGATTAACTGTTAGTAAAGCATCAATTTGTAACAGAGGAGGAATATTGATGTCTCTTTTAACTCTGATAATCTTAAATTCATGTCGGTTTATACGAGTGCGTAAAGTTATTTTTAGTTATAACATGTATTTGACCTTAACGAACGATAACTCTTACAAAAAATATAATGTGTGATTATTTTATACAGTATATATAAATAATGTTTGTAAATTAAGTAAATATACGCTACAGTTGTACAATAATTGTGATTTTATTCAGTATATTGGTCGTACGTAATTTGTCTGCTTATTCAGTGTTGAGTTAACTACATAATAATTTTAAAACGTCTATATGTATGAATCGGAAAATGGCTCAGTGGTATAGTTGTTGCAACTATGATACTGACGACCGTGGTTCGATTCCTATGGCTGACGAGTGTTGACAGTATTCGGAACGATGCTATTTTATTTTAAAGAAATAATTATTATATATGAACCAAGAAAATATAAATAATATTATTTCTGCTGTTAAAAAATTAAAGCATAACGGAATAAATATATCTGATAATCTCGATCCTGAAAAAATATTATGCGATTATGAAATATTAAAACAAAGAAAAACTGACAATAAATACACATTACCATCCAATTATAAATTTGTAAAATCAATTTATCAGTCTATGTTAGAATCCTTAGCAATGGTAAATGAAAAACAGGTAAAACTATTTGCGCCTCTTGCACGTTCGATCGAAAATATTAGATCCGAACTATCTCGTGAATACGAGAAAAAGAAGATCGTGGATAATCGTGTAATTCAATTAAGAAAAATTATGTTATTTGATTCTGTCAAAAGTGAGAGTGAAACTGAGAGCAGCGACGGTGAAGGTAAAATATAGAGTCGAACTATATACAATTTATTTATTAGGAACACAGAATTAGATATATTCAAATATTATCCACTGATCGTATTTTATTGAATATGCTGATTTGTATAATTTATCTGCAACATGTTTTACTGATTGTGGATGTATGCTAAAATATTTTGCAGCCATATTAATTGATGGAAAAGTTATTTCCTGTTCTGTTTCTGTATTTATGGATTTAATAGCTCTCTTTCCGAATAATTTACATTTTCCAGTATTTCCGCGTGCAGCATTCTGACTAGGTGTAATAATTTGCAGGTTAGATAACCGATTATTATGGGGATTTCCGTCAATGTGATCAACTACAAGTCCATTTTCAACTACTCGATGAAAACATTCGAATATGAATTTATGTGAGTAATAATTTTTATTTCCAGTATTAAACGTAAAATAACCAGTATTATTAATATTACCGACTGGTTTTTTCAATTTACAGTTTCTGATTACACCATCTCGGGATGCTTCATAATTTGTATATACTGGATGTTTCACAAATTCGTATTTATTACGAAATGCTTTTTTTCTTAATTCTCTTATAATATCATCGTTGATCATTTCATCATAAGTCTGATTTGTCTGAGTCATTTTATATAATAATATTATTTGTCTAAATCATTGTTTTGAAATCTGACCAGATAATCTTCTTCTGTCTTTATAGGAGAGTCAGTGTTATTTTTTTTGTCATAATATCGTTTTAATTCTCTATATTTTTTTCCGCCACATTTTAGACACAATTGAGTTTTTCCTCTGACTCCAACACCACACTGAATACACGGTATTGGTCCTGTACTTCCATTTTTGAAATTTTGTGCATGATATCCGCAGTATTTGTTCACATACGGTTTATTACAAAGAGAAGTATATCCTATTCTGAGCCAAACACATTTGTTCTTTGTTTCAATCATTATATATATACTAAAATTTTAATTTAAATACTTGTCTTAATTATATGGAGGAATTATCGGCAATTGAACCTCAGATATCCAGATTTGATCTTGACAGATTATCAGAATATAAATTTAGTACTTTGATGCAAGATCTGGCATTAACAGATGAGGATATAATCGAACGTATTCGTGAAACAAAAAATGAATTTCGTGACGATGGTGCTGCTCATGTATGGTCAACATTCAGAGTCGGAAATGTTACTAATATGATGAATGACAAACGAGGAAAGGTAATTATTAATCACCTTGATGATCAAAAATATTTTATTTTAATAAAATTTATTGTAAATACAAAAGAAGATATTTGGATTATTCGTGACAAGCGCGATCCAGTACACATACAATCAGGAAATAATATTGTTCTCTTAAATAATAAATCTAAGCCCGGAATACTAACAGGTGTTGACAAATTATATTATATACAGAGTTATCCAGCAACTGCAGTTGTATATGGAATATTTCCGCTGAATAATAAACCCGACGTCGGGGATCTAAAACCTATGAAATTTTCAGAATCAAGAATAAACTGTGTAGCTGAACGAGTTACAGAACATTTTACAAATGCGATACGTGGTAATGGTTTAACAGATTTACGACGTAAAAAAATAAATATGTGGGCAGAATCAGTTAAAGATACCGGAGCGTCTATCAAAGATGTCGCTGAACTAGAAAAGAAATTAAAATTCCCAATAACGGTAAAAACGTTGACGGGAGAGATTTTATATAAACCAAAATATGAATCAAGAGGAGCTCCAATAGATATTATTGATCATAATTCGCACGCATGGACCTCAGCAGTAACAATATTTCCACGAGATAGAAAAGTTAAATTTTATGATGGTCATATATTTGATTTTATCAGAAATATCAGTAAAAATGACCCTGTGTCTGTTTGGTTATTTCAGAGTTCGGAATATGATAATTACGATCAGTTTGTACGGCCTAATGGTGATATTTACCGTACAGAATCTCTTAATGTAGAAATGGAAAATATTGCGCTGAAATATACTTCAGACGATGTCAAAATTAGACAATTATTAAATAATTGTTTTACAGTTCCATCCGTAGCAGCTCATTTTGCTCAGGAGAAAAATTTATGGAAACCAACACGATCGGAATTTCTTGAGGATATTCATAAAAGTTGCGTAGAATACGGACACGGAGGATTATGGAATACTAAATACAACTATAGTGACATTATATCCGTCGATATGGTGGCATGTTATCCTGGAAGTTTTCTTGGATACGGAGAATGTTCTAAATACTTTAAGAGATTCGGACATCCATCACACGAAATAACCAGGGTTGCAATAAACGGACATTTACCAGATTTTGATTTAACAGGATTTGCTCATGTAGAATCATTCGAATTTGCAGAAAATCTCCATCCGATTACTTATACTTGGTTTGGAAGACATTTTTCAGAGCGATGTTGGGTTCCAATAGTACTATTGCGATATATGCTTGATGTTGGAATTTTAATATCTTTACAGGTGAGTGAGGCCATTATATCATATAGTCCACAGAAACAAATTTGGTTACCAGAACCAAATAGATTTAATATTGATGATGTCAGGAAAGAATTCCCTAATCTTAATGAAGATGATATTATTAAAATTACTAATAATATACGTAAATGCAGAGACGAACATGATGAAAAACTTGCAAAAGATCTTGGTAGAAAGATAATTGGTAAATTTACTCAAGGAGGAGCCTATGATCATAAAAGATACTGTACAAGATTAATTATGGACGATGCTGAACTCGATTTTATAATTGCTGATACAACAGAAAAAACATATTTATAAATCGGAGTAATGCTTATTTGTCAGACGGAACCAAACTAGGTACAATTGTGAGTTATCTTGATGGTGACTCACCACAGTTTACTCATTTAAGATCATCTATGTTGGCATATGTTTCTATAAATCTACTGTCTATGATAAATAAATTTCCTCGTGATGCTGTCAGAGTCGCCACGGATTCGTTTTATATAAATAAAAAATATACGGATTTATTAAAACCACTACTTGGTAATGGTGAATGGGGATCATGGAGAATAAAACAGGAAAATATACTTAGCTATTCTGAATCTGCCGACGTTGAAATTAAGGAAATATATCACAAAAATAATAAACTATCAAAATCATCAGCACCATCTGTATATGATCCTGTGGTTAGACATAAAACTGTTTATCTTAATGGATGCGGTGGTTCAGGTAAAA
The DNA here is from genome assembly GCA_016617855.1 of Megalonaias nervosa. NCBI lineage: Eukaryota > Metazoa > Mollusca > Bivalvia > Unionida > Unionidae > Megalonaias > Megalonaias nervosa. The sequence continues at coordinate 25,771 of JAECUM010003884.1, read as the reverse complement.
CAACTCGTGTGATTAAATTATTCATGAATAATAATTCAGATATATTTGTTTTGACTCCGACACATAAATTAGCCAGAGAAATAAAAGAACGAGGAGTAAAATCGTGTACTTATCATAGTTTCTTTAGATGGTGTGGAGACACATGGACTCCTGAGAGAATGGGTGAAAAATATATACCTAAAATTATCATTTGGGACGAGATATGCACGGTGCCGTTAGAAATATTAAAAATATTTCTTGAATGGTTATTGACGAAAAATACTGCTATAATAATGTGCGGTGATCATGGTCAACCACCACCTTTTATTGGACAGTCTCCACATGAATGGCTGAAGAATAACGTAGATTATTATGAGGAAATAAATGATGACCATAGAGCTATTGATGAACCGCTGAAGGAATTTAAAAGATTAATCAGACTACAACCAGACAGAGTACAATGTGAAATAATGCGAGGAGTAATTCCAGAGACTTCTATGAGTGATTTTCTAAATTTATGGAATCCCGCTGATTTAATAGTTGCAAGTAGAAAGATAGTTCGTGATGAACTACAGGATAAATTATTTCTGTTACATAAAGAAAAGTTTTCAGATCTACCTGTACCTTTGTGTTATCGCCCAGCAGATACTCGACGACAGAATATTGATGTTGAAATTCCTGGTGGAGATACTGAAAGTGTCCGAGTACAGAATCTTGTCTTGAATGATATTGTTTTAGTCGATATTAATGTCGTTGAGAATGCTCTGAATATGAATAAATCACCGTGGACATTAGGATATGCTATAACTATTCACTCATCACAGGGGTTAACTATTTCTGATACAAATATCTGGATTATAGATGATCGGATCGAATGGTCGAATTTAGTCTATCTCGCAGTTTCTAGGGTCAGAAGAATATCTCAGCTACATAGGGTTATTATGAATTTTACAGAAAATAATGATCAGACTGTTAATGATGACGTAATAAGAAAAAAACTATCTGGTTATAAGCAGTGTGATAAAAAAAATAAACGTGATTTTGATATTGATGTTGAATTTATTATAAAACTAAAACAACTACAGAATAATAATTGCGCAAGTTGCAACTGTAATATGTTGTGGCAATATTTGAATAATAATCCAAGACAATTTACCGTAGACAGAATTAATAGTGATCTTGGTCATACACGTGATAATGTGATGCTGACCTGTCTCGAGTGTAACCGACGTCGGGGCGCTGGTTATGTAATTGTATGTGGTGGTAATTGTGTGTCTTCAGGGAGTACCTGTAATTGTTCACGTACAAATCCACGTTGAGGGGCTGTAGAATCTAATCTGTAGATTGGAGGTCTACCAGTGGATCTAACTACACTAGAATTTGTATGTGTAGTCATGCTCCAGATAGGATCAGTTGCTCTTTTTTTACCACCTTCAAGTTCACCAGGTTCGTATAAATATCTTACAATTACATTATCTAATACTGGTTGAGATTGATGTCTGTCATTACTACGGGGTATATATTTTTTTGTAATCGCATTAGAAGGTTTCATGGAAGTTGAACGAGTAATTTCATTATTTAATGCAGATATCACACTTGGTAACCTCGTAACCCATTCACGAGATCTCTCACCGGATTTAAAGTCAGTAGATATTTCTTTTGCATATTGGTATCCAAATAACCGCTCGGCAAGTGTTCGATTAAATCGTTCAACAATTGCCTGATCACGATGAATTTCAGTATGTCCTCGTCTGATTTTAACGTTATGTTTCTTCATCAACAATAATACTGCACCAAGAAATTCTTTGCCCGGATCAACCTGTAATAACTGTGGCCATCGCAAAGGTCCTCGCTGATAAATTCGTTCAAACGCAGATGCAACTTCGGATGCTGTCTTTGTTGATAATGGTTCAGCATCTTTATATTTACTTGCAACATCAACGACAGTTAATGCGTATTTGTATGTGCGTGATTTTCGTCCACGTGTTTTAACAGTATCATGTGGTAAAAACAAAATATTTGCTTGATGAACCTCATTAGGGACGCTGACATCAAAATGTGAATATTGAATATTTTTAGGTGGTGGTAGATAAATTTGCCATATTGCCTGTCGTGCTAACCACGCTGCAGCAACAGAACGTGAGACTTTTGCTGCTTCAGATAATTTACTAATAGCTGATCTACCTCTCCAATATCCTCTTGGGCTATAATAAATGGATTCCATTATAATATTTATATAATTAATTACCAGCTCCTAACATTATTTTACTTTTCATGGCAGATTTTACTAGAAAACTAACTAATTTATCTCTGACAGATTTATTAGGTATAGAATTTAATGCATGAATCAATTTTACATCTGCGAGATGCCTTTGTTGTAAATCTTTACTTTTATACGCAACATCATGAACATGACATGCTTTATCAATTTTATTTACTGGATGCTCTCCTGGTCTTGGTTGATCTTGATCATCAAGTCGGATGTCAAGTCGGGTTCCAGGACCACAATAATTATATCCTGGTAAGTGTTTTTCCCCCGGATATTTAGCCCACGGAGTTCCTGGTAATTTTCCTAATAAAGCGGCTATATCTCCACCTGTCCTTGTCCCTGAATCAGACATGGAGATAAATTTATATTTTTTCGTGCCGCATTTTACACATTTACCTGTTAATGCACGTCGTTTATTTTTTGTTATTATTGTTGTCAGTCCAGTAGTGGGTGTAGATAATCTACATCGAACACAATATAGACTCATGTTATTAATAATATGGATACAATAATTGATTTTTCTGCGACACGAAAACAGGAACCAGTAAAGCACCATCCAGCATTACCAAATTCGATAAGGATGATTATAATAGGTCCGTCTGGATCAGGTAAAACACAACTATTATTAAATTTAATAATGCGGATGGTTAAAATGGAGTAAATTGTATTTAGTAGCACCATCCGTAGATGATCAGCACTGTTACGAAGTACTTAAGGATTTTAACGAGAAAGCGAAATCAGTTAATAAAGACGGAGACGATGTTGTTGACTTTATCACCGATATTGATGAAGCCCCATCTGTAGATGACCTAAATAGATTTATTAATAATTTAGTGGTGTACGATGATATTATGTTGGACAGACAAACAAATCCAGCTAGAATATTTTCTCGAGGTAGACACAAGAATACGGACGTGATTTATGTTACACAACGATATACACAAATACCTAAAGTGATCAGAGACAACTGCAATATTTTGGTTGTGTTTAATGGAGTAGATAATTATACTTTACAGAATATTTATTATACTTGGTGTTCAGGGGATATGGATATGATGAAATTCAGAAACTTCTTTTCAAAAGCACAAGCTGTTCCGTTTGGATTTATTACAATAAATCTACATGACCCAAGATCTAGATATCGTGTAGGTCTAGATAAAATCTTTGGTCCTTGATTTTATCAAGAATTATAGCAGCAGGGAGGGGAATGACCACATATATGTGTAAGATAACAGCAGACAAGAGGGGAAGAGGATATGCGCGGTATGGCAGTCGAACAGACCACTTGCCTCAATTATCACTAAAATTTGGCTTAATTATAAGAGTGGTCTGTTCACCCTCCCTGCTGCTACACTACTCCAACAGATAAGTGATAACTTGGTTTTAGCCATCTGTTGGTAAAATCATTATCTGAGGGATAACAGATCAAGTGTTAATTCTAAGCCCTGCATATACATACATTTTAAGCACATTATCAACGTATCTCTATAAAACATATATACTTGCACATAAGCTGGAACCTTAAACCCTAATCAATGCAAATCTGGGTCAATGCAGTTTTATTGCGCTTATAAGTGAGCATCTACTGCAGATGTCCTTTAAGGCTGATGGTACTATATTTAAATTGATTTTTCAGCAACTACAAAATCCAGACAAATCTGTAATCAAGAAAATAAAATTTAACCATGATACATGACCTGTATGGTATAATGAGGTAACACATTTAGCAGTAGTCTGTTTCCTGGAGAGGCAAACAATGCTTTCCACTGGATACATACCTGGGTCTTTAGCAACAACATATGCATTAAGCGTAATCTCACTGTCTGGTAGCTGCAGCACTTTGCTTTCTCCTGCAGAAACTGTCAACTGCTGAACTGAAAACAAACAAATGAATCAAAATTTTTCATTTATTGCTAAAGCTTGTAAGGTGAATGTAGATTTGCTGACTTTTTATGCAGTATGCTGTATATGGTCTGTAACTGGCTATATGAAGAAACAGCTACATGTAAATGCAGGAAGAAAGAAATGCTTCGAGCATAAATTTTATGATACAATACTTTTGTACTAAACATTGATTTCAATACAGAAACTGAGACAGAATTATACATACCTTTCAACAGATTCAACAAAATCTTAATCAGTGTATGTCTTGCTATGTGCTGAACACAAGCTTGAAAGAAATTGATTTTACTGGTTGATTAATTGATTGATTAGCATAAACTGTGTATCAGCACAGGACTGACTATTTAGTGCCATTGTAGTGGGAGTAAAATGTCAAGCTAGGAGGCACACTACGGCAGCTAACCTAGCCTAGTCTAGGCAGGGTTTGAATCTGCAAACCACTGATTGTATATTTTGCACACTAAACACTGAGACATTGCAACTCCCAATTTAAAATACCTAAACCTAGTAAACACTAATATGGTTAATGACACATTAAAAGCCTGCCCCTTGTTGACTAGACTTCTATCTGTATAATAGCTGGGTATGGATAACAAGAATTTTGACCACTGAGTCCCAATGACACAGAGTTTTGGTCAAGGTATGCTATCCTGAACTAAACTCACTGTTCAGAAACCATTATTTTCTTATTAAACTTACCATGACAACAGATCTTTAAATCCCAGAATCTTTAGGTTTCTTTACTAATCTAACTACATGCCACCACCAAAATTTGGTCCAGGAAATAACTCAACAAGGGGCAGGTTTTAATAAGCTGGTTGTATAAATCATTTGAGCCTGAATAGCTATGCATTAAATGAAGCTGCTATCCATAATGTATTGCATATTTAATTCTAAATGTTTATCATAATTTTGCCAGCCATGATATTTACATGCAACTGAATCATGGTCCATTATTATTTCCCCTTACTGGTTGCCTACTGCACATGCAAACTCAGCAAGTAATTCACCCTGCAAAGCAATGAAAACATTCATGTCTTTTTTTAATAAATGTATTGAAAAGTCAAAGATGATTGTTGCTCTTCAACTTGTGAAGTGACTCTGGCTAAGAAAACACACAATTATTACAAATTTCAAATTCATGCCTTTCGAGAGCAATGACATGAACTGGTTATTGATTAGAAATGTACAACATCAGTAGATTAAATGGCTGCCTTATGGATAGTCTACCTTTCGGTGTGGATGCAAGTTGGCTTGTTTGGGTTGGTTTGGCTGTTGTATTCTCCAAAGCCTGAAAATTATGTATAAGTTTAAAATATTAATTCAATTAAATTCACACATTGTATGACCTACTATGACCCAACATTATCAATAATAAACATTTCCTTTATGAATGGACAAAAACCCTAAACAATTTACCTCTGTGAATTAACTCCATGATATATGGTACAAATGAAAGATTAACTATTAATTACATGTAGCCCTCAGTCTTGTGTCTGAGTTTATGTATACACTGTTTAGGCAAGTGTCAATGCACTAATTATCAAAATGGATTGGAAGAACACATGAAATTAAAAATCTGCATGTATGTATCAGAATTCGGAAATCTGCCAGGAATGTCTGATGTGTCTAACAAAACTAATGTATTGACAGACTACAAAATTCCCAAATCAGTATTTGCAAGTTTCTGATAAAAAATTTATATTCAGACTTGATAAATAACTGTTTTAACTATAATCCATACACAGATATATCCTTTATCTACAAACAAGATGTACACAGAAACAGGTATGGAATTGACTTGGGGCAATAGTAAATAGAAAAATATATATTAACTTGGTTCCTGCTGCAACCAAGTTTGGGGGCAGACAATTCAAGTTCCTGTTCATGGCCAAAGAAGTATCCTCAAGAACATTTCAAAAAGGACAATGGAAAAAGTACTGAAATACTACTAATTAAAGTTATAATCAATGCTAATAACTATGACTTTGTACTAGTGAACAGTCACAAACAGGGAATAGCAAATTCAAATGTAACAGCAAACTGTACCAATGACAAATGTTTCTGTAACAAAGTCATATCCACCTGCACTACATGTAAACAATTACAGTGACATCTGCCCCATGCATATCTGCAATTGACATCTACATTTCTAGTGACATTTCAAAAAATAAGAAAGGAGTCAGATTTTAGCATATTGGTAATTCCAAAAGATTTCAAAATGCCAATAATAAAAGATAAGATAGGATGTATATTAAAGCCATTTTGCAAGAGAAGATGAATGAGTCAGTTATTGAGAGTGTAAGGGATGGTCAACAACTGCTTGTAATGGAACAAATGCCCAGCAACAGTACACAGACTTTCTGTACCTCTATAATGGTGACTAACAACATGTCAGCAAACTATTTAGTACCAATTCAAAGTTCTAAAAATGTAAAAGTAAAAATTGCTAAAAAAAAATTCTGAAGACAAACCACTGCAAAATAAAAGGTAAAAATGTTAAAATGCTTTGAAAAGTGTGGTATATAAAATAAAGTAAAAGAATTAAAATATTAAAAGCTTTAAATATTAGGACAGAATGTATTATAAAAGCCACATTTTTTTTTCAAATAGGTTTAATATTCTTTATGATAGTTCATCATCAAGAAGTTTCTTAACCGAGTGAACCAGCATAAAAAAATCAATTTCTGAAGAATGAGTATTGGGGGCCAGATCCTCTTTTTTGATAATGCTGAATGCTAGAAATTCAACTTGCCAACATAAAGGTGCATGATAAATTAAGTTTTAAATCCAACATTTATTAGTAAGTGCTTGCCTTTTTTTGTACATCAATAGTTTGATTGTTATAGAGAGTTAAATGCCTTGCCATGACTGCCGATCCAAGCTGATCAGATGGTGCAAATTGAGCCTGCACCCTTCTGGTCATGAGACCAACAATGTAGCCAATAAGCCAACATGACTCTACATTCTCTAATGATGCTGTAGAAATTCAGGAATGGAGGATGACAAATTAGGGGGCATAAAATTCTTGTAAATGAAATTGTGAAATGCTGGAAATCGAACACAATAGAGATCTCATTAAAAAAATTCACAACATCGATCTGATGTAATGACAAAGTTTCAGGAAGATGGATAATCACATGGCATTACTTCTTTAATGATGCAGTGAAAGTGAAACTCAAATTCATTCTGTTTCATCAGCTGCAGAAATTTAAGAGGATGGCAATTGGGGATATTACTCTTGTAATAATGCATGGAACACTGGATTTAATACCCATTTAAATTCTCAACAATATTAAGCTCCATGCCAAATTTGGTCAAAATCCAACCAACCTTGGTAATAACATACTCAAACCATACTCAGGAGGATAAGCAATCAGGGGGCATAACTCCTATAAATAACATCATGAAAATCTAGAAATGGAACTCGTTCAAGATCTGATCAATAGAAAGCCCCATGCCCAATTAAGTTGCAATCCAACAAACCTTGGTAAAGTCATGTTACAGACACCAAAGTCTGGAGGAAGGGTAACCTGGGGGAAAAACACCTGTATATAAAGTAATGGAATACTGGAAATCAAAATCACTCAAGGTCTCATCTGTTAAAAGCTTCAAATCTAAATGAAATCAAACAATCCTTGGTAAAGTTAAGTTGAAGAAATGAAAGGTAGTCAGATAATCAGGGGCTATAACTCTTGTAAATGACTCAAAACGTCATAAATCAAACTACTGAGGCCTAATCAATATGAAAGAATGCACACAATCTACTTACAATCAAATAATCCCAGTAATCTTTGATGTTTTGACACTTGATTGGCATCATGATTACTAAAGGGCTCCATTAACTTCATTAAGCATTGCCCTAACAAGACTATTATCGTTCCCATACTACTACATGTATAATCCATGAAACTGAATCAAAATCCCAAAAATTGTTTCCTATACCCTGTCTATTATTTGTAATAGATTTAGCAGTAGAATCAATTTTGGGTGACGGGGTATGGTTTTAATGTTACTTTAAACATACTGGTTATATCATGCTGACAAAATGAAAACTAAGTGCCTTTCTGTAGGACCAACACTATAACCAATAAGCCACCATGACTCTACATTCTCAAGTGATGCTGTGGAAATTCAAGAAAGGAGGATGACAAATCAAGAGGCATAACTCTTGTAAATGAAACTGTACAATGCTTGAAACTGAACTCAATCAAGGTCTCAACAATAAAATTCACAACATTGATCTGATGCAATGACAAACATTCAACAGTCAACAATAGGCTGTCAAGTGCAGGTATCAAACCTGAGATCCTACAATTTTGAAGCTGATACTCTACCAGGTCCCTTATCAATAGAAAGAATGATGTTAAGGTAAGGAATGTCCTATGATGACATGCAGCCTCATTTATCCGACAAACATCAGTAATACAAAAAGCATCAAATAAAGATGATTGTCAGATAAACTGATTAAATTAGTAATTTACTCCAAAGAAAATCATTCCAACTTATCACAACATACCATTCACCAACACAAGTCCTCAAGTAAAGTCTAGACTTCAGAAATTTGATTGATCAACCATAACTCAGATTTAAATTCAGTCAATCAGACCATTGGATTCCAAACTTAAATTTAAGTCCATAATTATGTAATGTTGTCAAAATTTTGGACCAATCATGTAGAAAATTGTTCAGAATTTCAAGTGAATACTTACCGTACTTTCAGGACCATGGCTTACAGGAATGATACCCTTTTCTGGGAAGGGAAAAAAGCCAGAACTTAGAGCAAAACAAGCAAACATTTTGTAAGAAAACGTGTTAAGACTGAAGGGAAAAAAGTCTTTAGATAGTTCAGAGTAGAGATAAGAAAATAATGCCACAATAAATTACAACAGATATGAAATCTAATGTAATGTCAGCCACTGGACCTTATCAGAACATTATAATGTATGCATACATGTGTAATGATAAATTGGGGTTTTGTGTTTTACCTGTAATCACTGTTATCCAGGTTAGGCAGAAACTCCCAGCATAACAAGGTCCATATTTTCAAGTCATACAGTATCATTCAACAGATGTCTCATATGAATACAGTAAAAGCAGTAGAAGACAAGTTACTTTCAAAAGTTTGAAAATGAAAAATATTTGAACCTTAACACAAATTTTCTACAACCATGACCTGGACTCCTAGGTGAAAAGCAGTGATAATTATTCATGCCAAGTATTAAGAGAATTGTTCAAGAATTTTAGAAAATATATGACACATGAAAACCTTTAACAACAGTATTAATAAACTGTTAATGCTGCCACTGCCATTGGCATCAGAAAAATGACTTCTATATTTCAATGCCATCATCATCGGAAAAATGACTGCTACATTTCACCGCTGTTGGCATTGTGAAAATGACTTCCATGTTTCACTGCCACTGGCATCGGAAAAATGACTTCTATGTTTCACTTCCCATAAAATGTCGCCTTGACAAAAATATTAAATATAGACTTTTGAAGTACGCTAGGTTGAACATGAATAACTATGTTGTAGACATTTGTGTCCTACCCTCGGGCCTTTATTGCCACTTTATGATTAAATTAAATTATCACTTTTGTATGAATGAGAAAGAGAGAGATAAATAGAGAGAGAAATTCAGTCCTTCTTTCATGCAATTTGCTAATATACTTTACGTTTAAATGTCCCTTTTTACTTCAAGCTTTGTTGCGGAGAAACAGAAAAAAAATAGTAATTATACATGAAAATAAAATAATACCATATTCCATGAGTTTCCATAATGTTTCCACTTTAAATATTTACAACAGTTATATCTCAATATACTCCAGTCAGCTAACTCCCAAGACAAATCATTAACATCTTACTCCTAGTACCTACCATATATATATTGATATTTACATCTTACACCTAGTACATACTGTATATATATATATATATATTAATTGATATTAACATCTTACACCTAGTACCTACTGTATATATATTAACTGATATTAACATGTTACACCTAGTACCTACTGTATATATATTAATTGATATTAACATGTTACACCTAGTACCTACTGTATATATATTAATTGATATTAACATGTTACACCTAGTACCTACCTGTATATATATAATTGATATTAACATATATATATATATATATTGATATTAACATCTTACACCTAGTATCTACTGCATATATATTAATTGATATTAACATCTTACATCTAGTACCTACTGTATATATATTAATTGATATTAACATCTTACACCTAGTACCTACTGTATATATATTAATTGATATTAACATCTTACACCTAGTACCTTCCATATATATAATAATTGATATTAACATCTTACACCTAGTATCTACTGTATATATATTAATTGATATTAACATCTTACACCTAGTACCTACTGTATATATCTTAATTGATATTAACATCTTACACCTAGTGCCTACTGTATATATATATTAATTGATATTAACATCTTACACCTAGTACCTACCATAAAAATAATAACTGATATTAACATCTTACACCTAGTATCTACTGTATATATATTAATTGATATTAACATCTTACACCTAGTACCTACCGGATATATAATAATTAATATTAACATCTTACACGCAGTACCTACCATATATATTAGCATAATTCCATCTCATTTAAATAAAACAAAGACACAAAAATATGTTAGGCAGCACATGTCCAAAAAATCTGACTGATAACAAACATATTAACTCAGGGCCTGAAAAAGGTCCAGGACCAGCAGTACCTAAAATTGCGCAGGTCTACACAAGCCAAGGACTGATCCAACAGCTAAAGCTGATATGTGAATATTTACTATGGTCCAAAAAGTTAAAATGAAAAACAGGAAAAATAATAAAATTAGTGCAAACTCAAAATTCAGACAACTACTTTATTGCTTATTTAATCGTATTATGTTTTATAACCTCAATCTTTTACAGTTTTCGCAACAACTGATCATCCCTTTTATTGGTTGAGCCTCTTCGAATCTGAGTGCTGTAGCTAACTAAAACTTCAAGCCTAAAAGTTCTCAACATCCAAAAAAAATATCAGATACCCAAATGAAACAGAACACATTTGCCCTTCAAAGCTCATTCAGTGAAGCTGATAGGACTGTCGGATTTTCCTCTGACCGTTAGATATTTTGACATTGTTGTGACCAACTCTGACTACTTGGCAGATTGCTCAACATCAGATGAACTTTGCCTTGGCCCTCAAAGTGTATGTGGCAAGTGCCGTGTTTTCTCAGAAGAAAGCAGTCAGTGTGCAATGGTCTCAAACCAGAAATGAACTAGTTCTGACCCCTCTAACATAACTGGTTATGCACTCAGCATTGTAAATGCTCTTGCAATCAGAGTATGGAGGATTGAGAGAGGTATATTTACTAATAATGACCTAGCTGGTGCAAGTGATAAGCTCTCATCTTGTTTCACATGCTATATTAATGGGTCAGTTATAAAACTGGAATTGCCTTTGAATAAGGCATTTGAATTATTGGCTGATTCTGGGTATGTCATACATACTGAACATAAACAGCCACTTTTCATCAAACTCAACACAGGGCCAAGTCTTTATCCAATGATCCTGGATAGTCCAACTATGTTTATTATATCATTATTTCTGTGCTTTTTGGACCTGGGATGTTTGAATCAAGTTAGTGCAACACGTCTTGTAGCAGCCTTCCATGAATAAATCAGTTCTTAAATGAATTCATTGCATCTCAAACATATGGTAAGCCCATAATATTAATGTTTAGTTTTAACTAAGGTTGAGAATAGACAAACGTTTGATTAACAAAAGATCAAGCTTAAACTGGTCTAAATTTGCAGGTTTTAGGTAATATTTTACACCACTAATCCCACACTAATGAGCAACTTCTGCTTGCATCAGTACAAATTTTTGACTCTTTTCAGATTTTTAAGGACTAAAAAATGCATCTTCTTTCATTCATAGGCACAATAAGGAATATCAAAAATCCAGTGAGCTTGTGCTGCTTATATCTTACTGGTCCACGGTTAGAAAGGATAGGTCCTGGACCTAGGGCAACTGGAATTTTCAGACCCTGTGACTGGTTATCAATTGCACCTGTCTGAAGAGTTATACCTGGAAGAAAGGCATACTGTGCCAGCTGAACAGGGTCTATGTCGTCTGTTCTACTGAACAGTCCTGAAAAAATTAATAGACCCAGATCTGCTGGCACATCTTATGCTGTTTTCAGTTGATTCCAACTTATACTCAAGTATATATGGAAACCAAATCCTACCTGATATTATTTCTTTCACACAAGCACCACTGTCATTTCTGGCATAACCCGACTCACATCTACATAACCCCTGTCTTGATTTGGAGCCTTCCTTTATTGTACAGCTCTCATAAATTCCAACACACTGTTGCAAACCAAACTCACATGCCTGCAGGAAAGAAAACAGAAAAAAAACCCATTAGGTTTGATGGTAATTGTAAAACGAAAAGGATATAACATCCATTTCCAAAAAGCCTTCACAAAATGTTTTCTCTTAGCTCCATCTTTTGGAGAATAAAAGGAAGAAAACAGAAACTGAGCTGCTTCATTTTTCCTGTGGCTATGGCACTGAACCAACCTCTGAAAAGGCATCTGATTGGTCAATTCTGTGACTATGGCACTGAACCATCCTCTGAACAGGCATCTGATTGGTCAATTCTGAAAAGGCATCTAATTGGTCAATTCTGAAAAGGCATCTGATTGGTCAATTCTGTGACTGTTTTGAGCAAGGCCAAGCCTCACTTACATTCCAGTTTTTTGAAAACTGACTGGTTTTTTAAAACCCTATTGGTACATTAGATGTTCCAACTACTAATTCAGCTGAAAAATCATTCATCCAACTTGAAGCATTAGTCATGTCAGATAACAAAAACAAAATAAAAAATTCCACCTAAAATTTATATAAGATACACAAACTGACAAAATGACAGTTCTTATTTCTTTTACATTTACCGCTTTTGAGAGAGGAACAAACCCTCACCCCTCATACAAATCAAGTACGGAATTATGTCTATTTTGTTTGGAGGATTAAACAATGCTACTAAATACAAATCCATTGTTATTTATCACATCTAAACACAACCTGATGATATTCAATCCACTGATTTACATTCAAGACATGTTCACTTGTGCATCAAAGATGAAAGTAACAGAATATATCTATGTGCAAGGTTATTCACAAACCTTTGACTTCCATATGCAGGTTGTTCCTGTCTCATCCCACATGTAGTTGTCATCACATATACATATGCCTCGGTCACTGGCGCTATTCTCAAAATGGCATTTCTGATGTTTTCCACACTGTTCATCTGATCCATATGTACATGCTTTAGGAGTGGACACTGTTGTTACTGTTGCTGCTGCAACACTTGTTTCATCTGTAAAAACAAAGATTTCCATAGCATAGTGCTGTTTTGCTTTCACCTATGTTATTTTGCACCAAGCAAGAGTCCCAAGTTGATCTGAAACCATTCATCTTTGACTGTAACAATGACATAAATGACATAAATATATTTAAGTCTCAATGCATATGTCTCATGATTTGTTTAGCCTGTTACATTAGGAAATCCAGAACCACTTGAAATTTCAAGGAATATATCTGGTGATTATTCTGCTTGTGTTACATCAGTAAATCAAGAACCTCTTGCACATTTCCTGGTATATATATATATATATATATATATATATATGTATTGATCATTCTGCCTGTTACATTAGTAAATATAGAACCCCTTGTAGAACCAAGGTATATGTCTGCTGATTATTCTGTTAAATGGGCAAAACAAGAACCCCATGTAGGTCTCAAGGTAAACATCTGATGGTTGCATTACACTGACATTTGAAGAGACTCAGACTGGTTTCAATGAAACCATGACAAGAGCACTATGTAAGGCAAATTTCAATTGACTCATCCATTGATAATTTCTAAATAATCTACTATTACTGATAACAAGCACATATAGATAGTAGTAAATAAAATCAGGTTATATTTACATACATTTGTTTGGTTTCTTCACAAAGTTAAAATATAACAACTGCATTATTTCAAGTGTGTGTGTGTGTGTGTGTGTGTGTTTTAGATTTTTAACATAACTTTAAAAATTTTTCAGTCATATCACTATGATATCTGCAGTGAGACAGTTTATAGTGATGTCTAGCACTGGGGCATCATGCCGCAGACATGTAGCATCATGTCCCACCCAGTCACATTATCTTGACACTAGGCCGACCAGTCCTAACACTAACCTCTTAATGCTGTGCACCAAGTGAGGTTGCTGCTAGTACCATTTTTATAAGTCTTTGGTATGATTTGGCCAGGGTTCGAACGTGCGACCTCCTGCATCCAAGTCAGATGTTCTAACCATTAGACAACCAGTGTGGTTATTTCAAATGAAAAAATCAAAAACAGGTCATTCCAAAAACAAGTAGCACCATATATACTCTCTAACAAGATGGATCCAATGGCAAGCAACACATTAGTCCTAACAAACTGCATAGACAGCTGGCATATTATGTAACAGTAGGTCTGGATCCATCCAGTTTGCAGTTGCATCCAATTTATAAAATGATTCATCCAAACATGCAACTGGACTCAACTAATCTTCCCTCTAAGTAGGGGAGAAATGAACTCAAGCTCAAATAGTCAAAATGAATGTCAAGCAAGGTCAAATAGTCAAAATGAAGGTCAAGTAAGGTCAAATAGTCAATATGGAGATGTAGCAGAGCTACTTAATGTTTTCTTGCAACTTCTTGTGAATAAAAATATTTTTTTAAAAAGTACTACAACTCAATCACAGGAAGGGACTAGATTAGGAAATGTCTCTATGATTTTTAAAAATAAAACGTGACAGCTGTTCCAAGGCTAGGGACTGGATCAGTATATGTGCTAAGCTAACATCACTCTATGCAACCATATATCAGGGTCTATATCGCATGTTCTACTAAACGGTCCTGACAAAATGCAAAGAACCAGATCTGCTGGTACATTATGGGTCTCTGCCATTTTCATTTGGTTCCAACTTATATACATGTATATACGGTAACCAAATCCTACCTGATGTCATTTCTTTCACACAAGCACCGTTGTCATCTCTGGAGTAACCTGATTCACACCTACATAACCCCTGTCTTGATTTGGAGCCTTGCTTTACTGTACACAACTCAAGAAGTCCACATTGTAGCAAACCAATCTCACATGTCTGCAGTAAAGACAAAAAAATATATCATATATACCATCCGACCAATGGTAAATTGTGAAAGTAAAAGGATACAAATGCCATTTCCAAAAAACGTCACAAATTGTTTTCTCTCAGCTTCATCATTTGGGGAATCAAAGGAAGAATATAGAAATTGAGCTGCTATAGTGGTGATCAAACCTCTGAAAGGGCATCTGACTGTAAAATTATGTGACTGATTGGCCACACACGTATACCTGACTGGTTTGGAAAAGCAGTCAACACATTTTCATCCAACTGTGATGAGTAAGTTGCTCCACATGCTAAATCTGTAGGTAATTTCCTTCATCCAACTTGTAGCTATGTCAGATCAAAAATATCAAAAAATGTTTTAAAAACCCACCAAAATGTTTAGTAGGACAAACAGATTGACATAATGAAAGTTTTTATGTTTTGACATGTACTGTATGAAAGAAAAAACCCCACCTCAACCCTCATATCAATCAAGAAATTATGTCAGTACTGTGCAGATGATTAAATAATGCTTCTAAAATACAAATCTAATGTAATTTATCACATCTAAACACAACTTGATGATATTCAATCCACTGATTTATATTCAAGACATGTTCTTGCACATAAAAGAAGAAAGTAACAGAATATATCTATGTGCAAGGTTATTCACAAACCTTTGACTTCCATATGCAGGTTGTTCCTGTCTCATCCCACATGTAGCTGTCATCACATATACATATGCCTAGGTCACTGGCACTATTCTCTATATGGCATTTCTGATGTTTTCCACACTGTTCGTCTGACCCATATGTACATGCTTTAGACTTGGACACTGTTGTTACTGCAACATCTGTTTCATTTGTAAAAACAAAGATTTCAATATCATAATACTGTTTTTCCTTCCACCTATTTTAATACACTGACCAAGAGTCCCAAGTAGTTGTGAAACCATTCATTTGGTGATTGTTTTCACTGTGTGATGACCCAAAAAATTTCATTCAAGTCTCAATGCGTTTTATGATTTGTTTTGCCTCTCTTACATTAATAAACATATATGCCAAGTTTTCTGGCACCAAATCAGGGAGTTCAGTGTTCACAATCTGGGATATTGCATCCAAATCAGAGTGATTAGCATGATGACCATTTTTGTCATAAATTTAAGCAAGAAAGTGACACCATACCAAAACTAAGGAAGTTAAGTACAATGCATACTAGTTACTCAACTTTATTAATTTTTCTTAATCTGACAAAAATAATTTAAGAAGCTTCTGAAGAATCACTTACTGTATTTCAAAAACTTATTACACACTGGTACCTCAAACACTTGATCAAACTTATCTTTTTCAACATGTGCTTTCTTTCAGTCTTGTAGAGAAGCTCTTTTTGCAGCAATACACAAATGATTTGAAGGTCTAAGTTCAAAACAATCATACTTTGCATATATCTTACACGATATTAATGACAACAGGTTTTCCACATACATTTCCATGGCGGTCCGTCTGAACACTTTGCATATATCTTACATGATATTAATGACAACAGGTTTTCCACATACATTTCCATGGTGGTCCGTCTGAACACTTTGCATATATCTTACATGATATTAATGACAACAGGTTTTCCACATACATTTCCATGGTGGTCCGTCTGAACACTTTGCATATATCTTACACGATATTAATGACAACAGGTTTTCCACATACATTTCCATGGCGGTCCGTCTGAACACTTTGCATATATCTTACACGATATTAATGACAACAGGTTTTCCACATACATTTCCATGGTGGTCCGTCTGAACACTTTGCATATATCTTACATGATATTAATGACAACAGGTTTTCCACATACATTTCCATGGTGGTCCGTCTGAACACTTTGCATATATCTTACATGATATTAATGACAACAGGTTTTCCACATACATTTCCATGGCGGTCCATCTGAAACTTCCTCAACATGCAGAAAAGGTGCTCAGGATCTGAATTCTCATGATTCAGGTAAACAAGGGCCTTCAGGGTCTGGTCATGAAAAGGAAACTCAGCTATCATCATTGCTGTAACTTCCTCATAGAAGGACATCACACTCCCAAAGAACTAGTTCAGTTATGTTGGAAAAACGTCATCTGGGTTGCTGTCATTTTTGTCACTTTAGGCACATGATATTACGATTTCTCATTTGCAGTGTCTTGCATACATTTCAAGATAATTTTTCCCCAACTAGAAATGTTCAAATGTGTGTAACAAGTTGTGTAGCATACAAAGCTGTCTCCCTTTTCATTTGTTTCACACATTTAAGCAATCACTGTTGATCCTGCGAACAAATTTCTTTTTTTCCGATGGTGTATTTTCCTTTGAATCTGTTAGCATGTTTTGACAAGGTACCAAAATTATTATACTTCCAAATGATCAAGAACTCTGTATACTTGTCAGGTTTCCTGCAATCTGTTACACACAACACACTACTCAATACTGAAAAATTGATGAGTAAAACAACTGACATGTTTACAATAAACGAATCAGTGCATTGTTATAAGTTGCGATTGGATTCGTTGTTAGGTCCATAACCACTTGATTAACAGATTACAATAGTTTCAAAAGTCTATTGAATGTTTTTTTAAAGCTGGAAATACCTATGCTTGGCAATTGTTGCTTTAGCAGGAAATACCTATACTTGGTAGATATTTTTTATTTCTGGTAGATTTCCTTATTTTGCAAATTGGTAGATTAAAAGATGGGGTGTAAAATCAGTTGACTAAAGAACAATCGGGGAGACCTGGCATGTAGGAGAAATCAAGAAACAATTGCAGATCTCAAGGTTTATGTGTGGCAATTATTCTGCCTTTATTACATTAGTCAAGACCCCAGTGCAGATCTCAAGGTTTATTTCTGGTAATAATTCTGCCTGTGTTACATTAGGAAAGCAAGAACCCATTGCAGATCTCATGGTACATATCTGGTGATTATTTTGTCACTGTTACATGAGCAAAACAAGAAACTTATAGGTCTCAAGGTATAAATCTAGTGAGTGTTCTGCATGCATTAAATTGGGAAACAAGAATCCATTGGTGGTCTCAAGGTATTTCTGGTGATGGCTTTGCATGGGATGCATCAAAATTAAAGCAAAAACAAGGCATTCATCTTGTGATAGTTCTAACTGTATGACACTGAAAAAACAAGAACTTCAAGTAGATCTCAAGGCATTTGTCTGATGAGTGTTGTGCCTGAGTTACTTTGATGTAATAAGATTGTCAGGTTGGTCTCTGTGTATCATGAACATGACAAGAGTGCAAGGTTGGTCTCAATGTAATGTGGACATTTCAAGAGTCTCAGGTTGGACTTCAATGTAACATAGACATAACAACAATCTCAGGTTGGTCTCAGAGTAACAATGACTTGACAAGAGCCCTACACAAGGTAAATTTCAATCTACTCATCAAATGATAATTTCTAATAAGATCTATATCACTGACAACAAGCATGTATACATACTGATAAATAAATGTAACTGTTTCCTTTCAAATCTGGTTATTCTTACATACATTTATTGGTTTGTGGGTTTAATGCCATTTTTCAGTTCATGGCAGGCTATATATGGCAGCCAGTATATCTGATGGAGGAAGAACCCGGGAAAACCATGGGAAGAACTACCAACACTTGGAAACTACTGGCAAGCTTTTTCACATACCCATGTTAGCCTAGCCCAATACTTTAACCCACACCAACAGTGATCTGGAAAGGCGAGTGCCTTAAACTACTTGGCCACCCAGAGCCCCAAATTTATTTGGTTTCCTTCACAAAATTCAAATTATAACAAGTGCACTATTTCAAATGAAAACATCCAGGTCATCCCCAAAATAAGTACTATGATATATATATGCTTACAAGTTGTCCACTGCAAGCAACATGGACCTTGATCTGTCACATGATGTGTCATCAGATGAGGGTCTACACTGTCTGTTCTACTGATTAGTCCCAAGGGGCCCTGAGTGGCCGAGTGGTCTAAAGCGCTCTCCGTTACGGATCACTGCCATCTCACCTCTGTCTGCGTGGGTTCGAGTCTCGGATTCGGCGAATGTGGATATGTGAGAAAGCTTGCCAGTAGCTTCTTGTGGATCGGTGGTTCTTTCCGGGGATTTCCCGGTTTCTTCCTCCACCATTAATACTGGCCGCCATGTATAGCCTATCGTGTGCTGAAAAATGGCATTAAACCCCACAACAACAACAACAACAACAACAACTGATTAGTCCTAACAAACTGCACAGACTCGGATCAGCTGGTATATTATGTAACAATAGGTCTGAATCTATCCATTTTGCACCAGCATCTGACTTATAAGTGAGTACATATACTTTGTCCAACATTAGCATCCAATCTTCCAAAATGGACTCAACTAATCTTCCCTTTATGTAGAGTAGAAATTGACTCAAGGTCAAACAGTCAAAATGAAGGTCAAGTAAGGTCATTCAACTAAAATGAAGGTGTAGCTGAGTTACAAAATTGGTTTTCTTGTACAGGAGTCAAAAATGATTTTTTAAAAGCATAACAATTCCTTCAAGGGTAGGGGGCTCACACCAATCTATAAAATCAGAGTTTGCACAAAATGGAATTCTGAAGACTGCTGTATCTTTAATCCAACAACAGATTCATAAATTGCACATGATGCTCCATCTCATTACTTTATTCCCACCTAATAACTGTGACATTTGAGTAAGGGACATGACTATTGTATGATAAGATGTGGGAATAGGTAAAGTTTAATCAAAATAACTGTAGATATTAAAAGGCAATAGCCATCATAAGGAATATGGCTACTGCCTCATATTATGCCTTGTTGAGACCTTGACTGTGAAGTAGGGGTTATGACTGTGAATACATGAGACACAGTCGAGATTTATAACAGACTAAAGTTTCATTAAAATATCTTAATGGTTCAAATGTTATACCGGTGCATGGACAAAGATCACTGGTTGATATATTCCTTTGCTGTGACCTTACACATCAGGCAAGGGCATAACAATGGTATGTGACAATTGTGACACACTGTCTGATCAGGATATATTATTTGTTAAAGTTTTATTAAACTATCTTTAGTTGTTCCAAACTTATTTTCTGAAGAAGGATACAAATCACATAATTACATTTTCCCTTCACATTACAATGACCTTACAACACAGAGTATGAAAATGAGATGCAATGTACTGTCTAGCCATGACTGGGGCCCAGTTTGTTTAAAATATCTTTACTGTTCTTAAAGTCCTGTAGAGATACAGTCTGAGAAGTATATTTTCCCTTGCATCATTTTGACTTTGTGGTAGGGGCATGGTTATCGTAAATAATATGTTGTCAAGTCCTGATGTGTACTTGGGTAAAGTTTAATTAAAAAATCTTTGCTGGTTTAAAACTTATACTCCTGTACACTATTTTATCATTATATATATTATATACTTAGGCAAAGTTTCATGGGAATCTCTCCAATCATTACAGTATTATGGACTGGGAAACCACATATTACAGGATCAATGGATGCACAACACCTAAACCATAAAATGCCTGACATAAGATTACTGTATAAAAACCATGTGAAACCATGGGACCAATGAAAGCATGTCATTGTGACCTATTTTTGCCATAGTGAAAAGAACCCTCGGGATGATTACATCCATCAAGTTTCACAACTGTATATACTCTGTAAAACAGTGTCAGAGAAACCATGGTTCCCCCACTTTTTTAAAGATAAATTTCAAGGTCATTTCCAGGGTTTTCCAGGATGAAATTTATTTTTTCAAGGTTCATATATGACCGTTACTGAATGGAATGAATGAACATTTTTGCATTTTTCAAAACAAAAAATGTTTGTTCTTTTTCAAGACTCACCCAAAACATCTGAGTCAGATATAAGATCATGTACTAAACCACACATTGTATCACAAAAAAAAAGTCTGACAACTGTATATTCATATAAATTGGCATGTAAAAACATTTCAATTTACAAAATAAAAATTCTGACTTTACTGATCTGCATTATGACACGAGGAAACAATAACATAATGAAGATAAAGTAGTTTTGTTTCTTTTCAAACCTTTAATTTTAACGAAATCAAAATAATAACTTTTAAATCAAGATAACAATCTATACAAAGAGTAAACTTTTCCTATCACAGTATAAAAACAATATATGCAAATTATTAGATTCTTATCTGTAAAGAAAAAAGTTCAAACCCTGAATTAATCTGTGCTAATAAAACCACAAACTAACAAGATTTTTTTTCAAAGTCTAAACTCCTTGAGACAATTTGGTTAAAAATCCATCATTTATAAAGACTTAATTACAAAAGGGTACATTTACATTTTTTACAAAAAGACCTTCAAAATGATATAATACTGTATAAACAAGGAATGAATTGTCTGCAAAATCAAAATATGTCTGCTTGTATTGCAATGAACCAGTCCCCAAACCTATACTGATACTAACAGGGGCTCATATAACTTCTTAAAATTTACCTATATAATACAAGGGGCAATAATCTCCCATTTTTCCTGAAACCTTTTGAAGATCTGAAACCAATACATAAGCTACATGTCACAGTGTGATAGTGTAAGACCAAAGTTCAGCTTAGAGATTCAAAATTTTAAACTACAAATCTGACTTACTACTCCATCTATAAGGAATGGCAGTTTCTTTTTTTTGTCTAATCCAGCTTTCCTCCAAATATTTCCACCCCCATTTTCATACTAACATTTATGTTGGGGTGCGGGGTCAGAGCCAATTGCCTATCAAAAAATTTTGAATTTGCTGCCACCATGCAGTGATAGCATATGGTAGTTGCTTACCAGTGGGCCTAGCAAACAAAACTGTTACATCAAGTCATACTTGCATGAAATCGATAGGAAAATGATTTATTTTCTCAGAAACTGCAAGTATTACAGTCATTATGTCTTTAATTCAATGACAGCTGAGATATAATTATAGCATTAATGAAACCTGACCTGGTACTCGCCATTAGCATTCCTAGTCACATGACTACAAAAATCTGTCAACCTAAAACAGCAGCAGTCCAATAGTCACATGATATCAACAACAAACTCTGTTACCATGTTGTGGTCCAAAATATTCAAAATATGCAATGAAAGTCCCTTTTTCTAAAAACCCAAAAGGACATATCATACTCAACATATTTATTCTGAGACCAATGACCAGAATCTTGCTGTCACAGCAACCTGGGCAGAACCAGATTCATCAAGGGTTCATTGTAACATCATAGTCATGTGACTCAGTAAAATACTGTTGACAGGTGCTCCATATTTCATGAATATTACCCATTATAGTTGTTCTCAGAATAAATATATAGTGACTTTTGTGTTATTTTGTCCTTTTTATTACAAACAGTATGCAACCTTCTTTTAATATTTTTTATTTTTTTCTACATCTGAAACGAGCTATTATTGATATCATGTGACTACTTGACCTATGATGTCATGAACATGTAGTTTGCGAGATTTGTGTACACACGTGACTAGTAATACAATGGAGAGTACCAGGTCAAATTTCATCAACGTTGTAGTTTCATCTACAGTGATAATAATGCCATCTGATGCCTATGACAATGACAGTTATAATAATGCCATTAGATGCCTATGCCAATGACAGTGATAATAATGCCATCTGATTCCTATGCCAATGACAGTAATAATATTGCCATTAGATGTCTATGCCAATGACAGTGATAATAATGCCATCTGATGCCTATGACAATGATAGTGATAATAATGCCATCTGGTGCCTATGATAATGACAGTGATAATAATGCCATCTGATGCCTATGCCAATGACAGTGATAATAAATCTGTTAGATGCCTATGCCAATGACAGTGATAACAATGCCATTTGAAAAAGTGATCTCTACCAATGCTTCCTTACAGGCAGGGCAAAAAGTGTGACTGCAGAGGCACTAAAATTACTCCATTTCTGACATTCTTGAACATGTCTCATTGATTTTAATTGTTGTAGTTGTTGTGGGTTTAATGACATTTTTCAGCACATGACAGGCTTTACATGGCCACCAGTATATATGGTGGAAGAACCCAGAAAAGCCATTAGAAGAACAACCTACCCAAGGGAAACTGCTGGCAAGCTTTCTCACATATCCACATTGGCAAAGGTGAGACTCATGCAAACAGAGGTGAGATGTCAGTGATCTGGAAAGGCTATTGCCTAAGACCACTCAGCGATCCAAAGATTCAGATTTATTTTAGTAAGTGGTTATCAAAGTAGTCAAAGATCATAACAAAATGAGCATCATTCTGAATGTTTACATTGAAATATGGTAAAACTTTATGCTTCAGTCAAGGAAAGAAATGACATGTTTAACTCAAGAATTTTTGTTACCTGGCAAAACACATTTTCTACTGCTAGCATTTCTTGTATACCCCTGCTTACATTCACACACTGCTGTGAAATCTCCATAAAGGATGATAGGTTTACAATGCTCATTCTCACCACAATCACTGCCAAGACCAGATAGAGAACATCGAGTTGAAGTCTCCACTGAAATAAAATGATATTTGTCAGCATGGATATGGTAAGAAAATAGGACTAGAGTTACTTCCATGACTTATAATGTCAATTTCACCAACCTTTTATTGCATATTAGCCCAAAACCCAAAAGAACCCAAACTTCATGCTTGTGGGACCATGTCAAATATATTCTCAAAAATGTCACTGACATTTTTTCTGCACTGGCATTTGATCACTTCAAGGACAAAGGGGAAATTAGCCAAAAGTTACCTCCTCCTTATAGATGTTTACTGTATAAGCAATATACATGTAAGTACGAAGTTTGGTGAATTTCCAGTCAGCAGTCTTACAAGAAGAAGATGCATAACTGACTGATGGTGGGTATCACAATCATGTTCCACTGTCACTTGTAAAGGATTATTGTTCCAAATTGATGTCGAACAAAGAGGTTTGATGATCCTTGGTTAAATATCTGCATGCCAAATGCTAAAATATGTGGATAAAAATATCTGGTCAGAGAAGCCATTCTAGCACAATATGCAGCTGGGCCAGTGTGTATTGAATAGGGTATAACCATGCTCTGAACAATTACCAGGAAAAGACCATGGCTGCTAGTTCCAAATAAGTAGCCCCAAGATGGCATCTTAACATAAAAATCGGAGCTTTAAATTCCATATTTTGCTATACTTATTAGTCATTTATGAAATTATTCTCCTATCTTGAATAATTTCTATCTTCTGTGAGCTTCGAAGAACAAGGGATTGAAATTATCTGATGAGTTTAAAATTTTCAATTGAAATCAGCAAAAGTATACAAAATGATTCACTGCATGATGAAAAATACTGATTTTATTTGATCAAACCATGGAATGGAAGAGTGAACTGACTTTGAAATATGCTTGGATGCTTTATCATTACACCTAGAGATATTTTTATCAAACTTTACCATGGTAAACATCTTATCATACCTTATCATGACACTTTGACATCATATGTGACCACAAGAGGTGTTGTTACATTTTATGAAAATTACAATATGGGTATGTTAACATATGGACCTTTTTTTAATGAGAAACTGAATCTTAAACTCAATCTCATAATTTTAACTGCACGTTGAGCCTGGGCTAAAAAAAAATGTATAGTACTGAAAATAATTATGCATTCTGCAATGTAACTGAGGTAAGATTGAACATCAGCATAAAATAAAATGCTCCTTATATCTTGGAAAATAAATATGTTTGGTCCTTAGATCTTGGAAAATAAGTATGCATGGTCCTTAAACCTTGGAAAATAAATATGCATGGTCCTTAAACCTTGGAAAATAAATATGTGTGGTCCTTAAACCTTGGAAAATAAATATGTGTGGTCCTTAAACCTTGGAAAATAAATATGTGTGGTCCTTAAACCTTGGAAAATAAATATGTGTGGTCCTTAAACCTTGGAAAATAAGTATGCATGGTCCTTAAACCTTGGAAAATAAATATGTGTGGTCCTTAAACCTTGGAAAATAAATATGTGTGGTCCTTAAACCTTGGAAAATAAGTATGCATGGTCCTTAAACCTTGGAAAATAAATATGTGTGTTCCTTAAACCTTGGAAAATAAATATGTGTGGTCCTTAAACCTTGGAAAATAAGTATGCATGGTCCTTAAACCTTGGAAAATAAGTATGCATGGTCCTTAAAGCTTGGAAAATAAATATGCATGTTCCTTAAACCTTGGAAAATAAATATGGGTGGTCCTTAAACCTTGGAAAATAAATATGTGTAGTCCTTAAACCTTGGAAAATAAAGATGCATGGTCCTTAAACCTTGGAAAATAAGTATGCATGGTGCTTAAACCTTGGAAAATAAATATGTGTGGTCCT